>JAJSRW010000575.1:0-47605 GCA_022414725.1 Microglena sp. YARC | reverse complement strand
AAGTCTTGAGTAGAGATACAGTGATTGGCAATGAACGCTGTGGCATGAGTGAATTTTGTATTAGTGAGATTGGCATGAGCATGGACATAAGTTGAAATTTGTGGTATGAGTGATATATAGGATAGCGCTGGCATGAGTGGTGTTGGTTGAGTGATTTTAGCTGCATGCAGTAGAATTTGGGCTATGGAGTGACTTTGCGCATGACGGCTGAAGGCACTAGAGTGCATATTCGGCGAGTGGATAGATAGAGATAGATAGTTATAGTAGAATTCATTAGGCATGGGATAGTGGATGTCCGGTGGACTCGAGTGGAATGTGGCATCGAGGGTGGCATGGAGTAGGCTTGCTGTGGTATGAAGATTAATTGCAGGATGACAGCACGTGCGCAGATACACACGTTGGCCATGGATGAGTCAGATCTTGGTATGTCGACACTCTCGGCACCTGGTGATTGAAACTTTGCTCATGAGTCAGAGTATAGACGATCAGTATGAGTGACTCTCGCTCACTCGCAAGTGGTGGTGGGCTACGTGCGATGAGGTGAAGTTGTCGGGCGGTTAGTGATGTGGCGATGAGCGGGCTATAGTAATTTGGTATGGAGTGAATTGGGCATGACGCTAGGATATAGTGGGATTGTGGTATGCAGTGAATTGGATACCTTGCGACTTAGTGAGTTTGTGATGAGTGATTCTGGTCTCGGTTCTGGGAGTAATTTGGTATGAGTGCAATTGGAGGACGCTCGGCATAGAGTGAATTTGTATGATGATTGGCATGACGCGTGGCATGCAGTGAATTTGTATGACAGTGAATTGGCAGTGAGCGTCTGGCTAGTGACTTTGGTATGAGTGCATGGGCATGACGCTTGGCATGAGTAATTGGCAATGACGCTGGGCTTATGGAGTAAATTCGGTATGACGCTGGCATGAGGTCAAATTCTGGTATGAGTGAATTGGCATGACGCTGGCGGCCATGAGTGAATTTGGGTATGATGAATTCGCGGCATGACGCGTGGCATGATGGGATTTGGTTGAGGTGAAGTTGGCAATGACCGCTGGCGATGTAGTGATATTTTGGGTATAGTGAATGGCGAGTGAGCGCGGATTGAGGTGAATTGGGCATGCGCTGCATTGAGTGAATTTGGTATAGTGAAGTTGGCATAGCGCTTGGGTATATAGTGGATATATAGAGGTATGAGTAGAGTTGGCATGATCGCTGGCTGATGGATCTGGTTATGATGAATTGGCTGAATCTGGGCTGTAATGGTATTTGCGATAAGGCTGGCATGAGTTAATTTGGGTATGAGTGATATGGTCATGAATCGCTGTGGCGATGTAGGTAGTTTATTTGGTATGAGTGAATTCGGCATGACCTTGTGATATGAATTTCTGGCTATACGTGGAATCGGCTTATTAGCGCTGGGCATGGAGTTGTAATTTGGTATGAGTGAATGGCATGTGGCGACGCTTGGCATGAGTTAATCTTTGGTATGAGTGAAATTGGCATGGGACGCTGGCATGAGTGAAATCTTTGGTATTGCAGTGATATTTTGTCGCATTGACGTCTTGGCAATGAGTCGAAGTTGGCATGACGCTGCATGAGTGAATTTGGTATAGTGAATGGCATGAGCTTGGAGCTGAGTGGAATTCGGGTATGTTAGTGAATTGGGATGACGCTGCATTGAGTGGATTTTTGGTATGAGTGAAAATTGGCATGACCGCGGCCATGAGTGCAACCTTTGCATGACGCTGCGCTATGAGTAAGAATTTTGGTATGAGTGAATTGGGCATGAGGCTGATAGTAAATTTGGTAATGAGTGATTGGCAGGAACCGCTGGAATGATAACTTTGGCTATGAGTATTGGCATGCACGGCTGGCATGAGTGAACCTATTGGTATGAGTAGAAGTTGGCATTGACGCTGGCATGAGTGAATTTTGGTATGAGTGAATTGAGGATGAACGCTCGCATAGATGGACTTTGGTTATGACCAAAAGCTCGAATATGGCATGAACAGCTGGGACATGATGGAATTTGGGGTATGGAGTGAATTGGCATGACGCTGCATGAGTGACTTGGGTATGTAGTGAATTGCATGACGCTGGCATGAGTGAATTGGCATGAACGAGGGCATGAGTAAATTTGGTATGAGTGATGGGCATGAACGCTGGCATGAGGTGACTTGTGGTATTGAGTGAATTGGCATGCGCTGGATGAGTGAATTTGCCATGAGTAAATTTGGGATGAGGTGAATGGATGACGGCTTATGGCATGAGTGACTTTGGGTATGAAGCTGAATTTTGGCATGCAACCCGCCCCTTTCGAGCTGGTCTCTATTGATAGTCGAATTGGGTAAGTGATTAGGACTCGACGCTCAGGAAGAATGACGTAGGATTTTGAGTACTAGTGAGAATGTGGCATGACGCTGGCATGAGTGAATCGGAGCATGAGCGGGCTGATGAGTAATTTGGTATGAGTGAAGTGGCAGCATGACGCTGCATGAGTGACTTTTGTATGGAGTGGATGATGTGGCCGCAATGCCTGGCAATAGAGGACTTTGGTTGAGTGATTGGGCGCATGAGACGCTGGGCATTGGTGAATTTGGTATGCATGAATTGGCACGCGCACGCCTGGCGATGAGTGAATTTTGGTATGAGTGAATTGGCATGACCGCTGGCTGAGTGACGGTTGGTTATGAGTGAATTGGCAGGATCGCTGGCTGAGTGAATTTGGTAATGGAGTGAATGGCATGACGCTTGGCTGAGTGAATTTGGTATGAGTGAATTGGCATGAGCTGGCATGAGTGAATTTGGGTTGAGTGAATTGGCATGACGCTGGCATGAGTGACTTTGGTATGGGGGAATTGGCAATGACACTGGCATGAGTGATTGGATGAACGCTGGCAGGTGAAGTAAATGGTGTGGTATGAGTGAATGGGCATGACGGGTGGCATGATGATTTGGTATGCAGTGAATTGGCATGAAACGCTGGCATGAGTAAATTGGGCATGAGTAATTTGGGATGGAGTGAATTCATGACGCTGGCATAGTGACTTGGTAATAAGTTTGAATTTGGCATGACGCTGGTATGAGTGAATTTGTATGAGTGAGAGGTTGGCATGACGCTGCATGAGTGGATTTTCGGTATGGAGTGAAGTGGCAGTGACGCTGGCATGAGTGAAGTGCCATGACCTGGCATGAGTAAATTTGGTATGAGTGAATAGGCATGAACGCTGGCAGCAGTGACTCTTTTGTATGAGTGAATTGGCAGACGCTGGCATGATTAACTTTGGTATGAAGTGAATTGGCATGACGCTGCATGAGTGGATTGTGGTAATGAGTGAAATTGGCAGGACGGGCATGAGTGAATTTGGTAATGAGTGAATTGATGACGGCTGGCATGAGTGAATTTGGTATGAAAGTGAATGGCAGGAGCTGTGATGAGTGAATTTTTTGGTATGAGTGAATTGGATGAGTGGTCATTGAGTGAATTGGTTGAGTGAATTGGCATGATAGGCTGCATGGAGTTGAATTTGTATGAGTGAATTGGCATGAGACGTCTGGCATGAGTTGATATTTTGGTATGAGTGAATTGGCATGATCGCTGGTCAGTGAGTGGATTGGTATGAGTGAATTGTGGCATGACGCTTGGCATGAGTGAATTTGGCATGACGCTGGCATGAGTAAAATTATGGTATCTGAGTGAATTGGCATTGACCTGCATGAGTATGATTTGGTAATCGCGTGAATTGGCTGACGCTGGCATGATTGACTTTGGTATGAGTGAATTGGGGCATGACGCTGGCATGAGTGATTGGGTATGAGTGAATTTGGCATGACGCTGGCATGGTGAATTTGGGTATGATTGAATTGGCAGGACGCTGGCATGAGTGAATTTGGGTATGAGTGAATTGGATGACGCTGGCATGAAGTGAATTTGGTATCGAGTGAATTGGCATGAGCTGGCATGAAGTGAATTTGGTATGAGTGAATTGGCATGAACGCATGGATGAGTGAATTTGGTATGAGTGAATCTTTGGCAATGACGCTGGCATGCGTGACTTCTGGTATGCAGTGAATTGGCATGACGCTGGAATGATTGAATTGGCATGACGCTGGCACTGATAACTTGGTAATGAGTGAATTGGCATAGACATTTGGTATGAGTGAATTGGCTGGCCTGAGTAAATTTGGTATGAGTGAATGTGGCATGACGCTGGGCAATGAGTGAATTTGGTAAGTGATTGGGGCAATGAGTGAATTGGCTATGAGCTGGCATGAGTGGATTTGGTATGTGGCTATCGAGGTGGATTTGGTATGAGTGAATTGGCAGACGCTGGCCATGAGGGAATTTGGTATGGTGAATTGAGTGATTGGCATGACGCATGAGTGAATTTGCATGACGCGTGGTGGGGGGGGCCGCCGGGGATGGGCTGAGTAAATTTGGTATGTAGTGAATTGGCATGACGCTGGCATGGACTTTGGTATGAAGTGAATTGGCAATGACGCTGGCATGAGTGATTTGGTATGAGTGAATTGGCATGATCGCTGAGATGAAATTGTGACTTTTGGTATGAGTTTTGAATTGGCAGAGCTGGCTATGAGTGAATTGCATGCGCTGGATGTAAATTTGGTGATGATTTGAATGAACTTTGGTAATGAGTGATTGCATGAAACGCCTGGGCATGAGTAAATTTGGGATGAGTTGAATTGGCATGACGCTGGCATGAGTGACTTTGTAAATGATGAATTGGCATGACCGGCTGGCCATGAGTGAAGTTGGTATGAGTGAATTGGCATGACGCTTGCTATGAGTAGGAGTGGTATTGAGTGAATTGGGCATGACGCTGGCATGAGTCGGATTTGGTATGAGGAATTGGCATGACCTGGCATGAGTGAATTGGGCATGAGCGCTGGCATGAGTAAATTTGGTATGAGTGAATTGGGCATGACGCTGGCATGAGTAAATTTGGTATGAGTGAATTGGCATGACGCTGGCATGAGTGATTTGTATGAGTGAATTGCATGACGCTTTGGATGAGTGAATTTGGTATGAGTGAAAAGGGATGGCGATGACGCTGGCATGAGTGACTTTGGGTATGAGAATTGAAGGACGCTGGCTATGAGTGCATTTGGTATGATGAATTTGGCATGAAAGCTGGCAATGAAGTGAATTTGTATGAGTGAATTTGGCATACGCTGGCATGAGTGACTTTGGTAATGGTGATTGGGCATGCGCTGGACATGAGTTGAACTTTGGTAGTGGAGGGATTGGCATTGGGCATGATTGACATGAATGACGTGGCATGAGTGAATTTGGTATGAGTGAATTGGCATGACGCTGGCATGAGTGAATTGGCATGACCGCTGCGGGGATGAGTGAATTGGCATGACGGCTGGCATGAGTGAAATTTTATGAAAGTATTGCATGACGCATGGCTGGCTATGAGTGGATTTGGTATGAGTGACTTGGCGAGTGAATCGGCCATGAAGCTGGCGTAAATGAAGTGCGCATGAGCATGAGTTGACTTTTCTTTGACGCTGGGCATTGGACTTTGTATGAGTGATTTGCATGCAGTGGATTTGTAGATTGGAGGAGCGCTGGAGTGTATGAGTGGAATTGGCATGACGCTGGCATGAGACATTGGCATGAGTATGGTATGAAGTGCAATGGCATGACGCTGGCATGAGTAATGGTGTTGGTATGAGTGAATTGGCATGACGCTGGCATGAGTGGCATGAAGGAATTTTGGTATTGAGCTGGAATTGGCATGCATGACGCTGGCTGAGTGAATTTGCTGGCATATGAGTGATGATTGGCCCATGACTGGGGGGGCCAATATGAGGAGGTGAATTTGGTATGAGTGAATTGGAATGGCATGACGCTGCACTAAGTTATGTGGCATGACGCTGGCATGAGTGAATTGGTATGAGTGAATTGCATGACAGCTGGCATGAGTTGAATTTGGTATGAGTGATTGGATGACGCTGGATGAGAAATTTGATGAGTGATTGGCATGACGCTGCTGGAGTGACTTTGGTATAGTTGAATTGGCATGACGCTGTCATGAGTGAATTTGCATGACCTGGCATGGATTGTATGAAGGTGAATTGGCATGAGCAATGCAGTAAATTTGGCTATCAATTGGCAGTGACCGCATGCAGTAATATTTGGTAGAGTGAAGCACCGGAGTAATTATTTGGTATGGTATTGGCATGAGTGCATGAGTGGGATTTGTATGAGTGAATTGGCATGAGCTGGCATGAGGGAATTTGGTATGAGTGAATTGGATGTATGGAACTGAGTGAGATTGGAATGACGCTCGGGCATGAGTGATTTGGTATAGTGAATTGGCATGACGCTGGCATGAGTGATTTGGTATGAGTGAACTTGGCATGACGCTGGCATGAGTGAATTGGCATGACGGTGCATATGAGTGAAGTTTTGGCATGAGTGAATTGGCATGACGCTGGCATGAGTGACTTTTGGTATGGAGTGAATTGGCATGACAACGGCTGGCAATGAGTAAATTTGGTAGTGATTGGATTGATGAAGTGACATGGCTGGTAATTGACGCCTGGCATGGAGTGAAATTTATTGGGATGACGCTGGCATGAGTGAATTTGGTAATGAGTGAATTGGCGATGGACGCTGGCATGCAGCATGCATACGCTGGCATGAGTAAGATTTGGTATGAGTGAATTGGCATGACGCTGGCCATGAGTAACTTTGGTATGAGTGAATTTATGCATGACGGCTGGCATGAGTGAATTTGGTATGAGTGATTGGCTGAGCTGGCATGAGTGACTTTGGTATGAGTGAATTGGCATGACGCATGAGTTGATTGGCATGACGCTGGGCATGAATTTGGTATGAGTGAATTGCCAATCACAGACTGGATGAGTGATTTGGTATGAGTGAATTGATGCAGTTGGCATGAGTGACTTTGGTATGAGTGAATTGGCATGACGCTGGCATGAGTGAAATTTGGTATGAGTGAATTGGCATGGACGCTGGCATGAGTGGACTTTGTATGAGGTGAATTGGCAATGGCTGTGGCATGAGTGTTTGTAAGTGCATAGACGGCTGGCTATGAGCTACTTTGGTATAGAGTGGAATGGCATGACGCTGGCATGAGTGAATTGGCATGGTGGCGATGAGTAAATTGGTATGAAGTGACTATGACGCTGGCATGAGTGGACTTTGTATCGAGTGAATTGGGCATGACGCTGCATGATGTGAAATTGGCATGAGTAAATTTGGGATGAGTGAATGGCATGACGCTGGCATGGTAATTTGGTTTGAGTGATTGGGATGCGCTGGATGAGATTGAATTTGTATGAGTGAATTGGCATGACGCTGGAGATGGATGTTGGTATGTAGTGAATTAGCATGACGCTGCATGAGCTGAATTGCAATGTACGCTGGCATGAGTAATTTGGTATGTAGTGAATTTGGCATGACGCTGCATGAGTAATTTGGTAAATTGGCATGACGCTGGCATGAAAGTGACTTTGGATGAGTGAATGGCATGACGCTGGCTGAGTTGAATTTTGGTATGAGTGAAATTGCATTAACGCTGGCTCTGTGACTTTGTATGAGTGAACTTGGCAGGAGCTGGCTATGAGTGAATTTGGTATGAGTGAATTGCATGACGGCTGGCATGAGTGACTTTGGTATGAGTGAATTGGGCAATGGGTGGCATGAGTGAATGACGCTGGCATGAGTAAATTTGGTATGAGTGATGGGCATGAGTGGTGATGAACTTTGTATGAGTGAATTGGCATGACGCTGGCATGAGTGATTTGGCATGAGTAAATTTGGGATGTGGCATGAGCTTGCATGATTTGGTATGAGTGTGCATGAACGCTGGCAATGAGTGAATTTGGTATGAAGTGAATTGGCATTTGGTACATTGGCGGAGTGAAATTCGGCATGACGTTACATGAGCTCCTGTATGAACGCTGGGAATGGCAAACGCTGGCAGGTGAGTGGCTTTTGGTATGAGTGAATTGGCATGACGCTGGCATGAGTGGAAGGACGTGGCATGAGTGCACTGGCAATGACGACGCTGAGCATGTAAATTTTGGTTGATGACGATCGCAATGGGCATGACGCTGGCATGAGCCTCGACTTTGGTGATGAGTGAATTGGCATGACGCTGGCATAGTGAATTTGGCGATATGAGTGAATTTGGGATGAGTTGACTTGAGTATGAGTGAATTGGCATGACGCTGGCATGAGTGAGTTATGCATGTATGAGTGAATTGGCATTTGGTATGAGGAATTTGGTATGAGTGGCATGATGAATTTGGTATGAGTGAATGGCAGGACGCTGGCTGAGTGAATTTGGTATGAGTGAATTGGCATGAGGCTGCATGAGTGAACTGGTATGAGATGAGCGCTGGCATGCGTGAATTTGGGTATGAGTGAATTGGCATGCTAATGAGTGATTTGGGGTATGAGTGAATTGGCATGACGCTGGCAATGAGTGGATTTTGGTATGAGTGAATTGCATGGTACGCTGGCATTTGCATGAGCTGGCATGAGTAATTTGGTATGAGTGATTGCATGACGTGGCATTGGTATTGAGTGGAATTGGCATGACGGCTGGATGCGTAATTGGCAACGGCTGGCATGAGTAAATTTGTATGAAGTGACGTGGCATGAGTGGCATGAGTGTGACTCTATGGAGTGATTTGGCATGAGTGATTGGCATGACGCTGGTTCATGAGTGAATTTGGTATGAGTGAAGGCATGACGCTGGCATGAAGTGCCTTTGGTATGAGTGAATGGAATTGGTATGAGTGAACTTTGGTAGTGAGTGAATGGCATGGGAGCTGGGAATGAGTTGACTTTGGTATGAGTGAATTGGCATGAGGGACGTGAGCATCGAGTAAATTGTGGTATGAGTGAAATGGGCATGGAGCTGGGCAATGAGTGACTTTGGTAATGAACTTGGTGAGCTGGCATGAATTTGGCATGGTAATTTGGGATGAGTGAATTGGCATGACGTTTAATTTGCATGAGTGGACATTTGGTGAATGAGTCGAAATTTGGCATTGCACGCTGGCATGAGTGGATTTGGTAGTGAGTGAAATTGCATTGGACGCCGGCTGAGTGAACGGTCATGACGCTGGCATAGTGGTATGGAAGTGAATGGGCATGACGCTGGCATGAGTGACTTTTGTATGAGTGAATTGGCATGAGCTGGCATGAGTTAAATTTGGTATGAGTGATTGGCATGACGCTGGCATGATACTTTGGTATGAGTGTGAATTGGCTGACGCTTGGGCATGAGTGATGACTTTGGTAATGGAGTGAATTGCATGACGCTGGGCGATGAGTGAATTTGGTATGAGTGAATTGGATTACGCTGGCATGAGGAAGACTTTGGTTATGATGAATTGCATGTAGCGCGTGGCATGAGTGAATTTGGTAGAGTGATTGCATGACTGGCTGGCATGAGTGAATTTTGGGTATGAGTGATTGCATGACGTGCAATGAGTGCTTTGGTATGAGGTGAATTGGCATACGCTGGCATGAGTTGGGATTTGGAGAGTGAATTGGCATGACGCTGGCATGAGTAAATTTGGGTATGAGTGATGGGCTGAGCTGGCATGAGTGCACTTTGGTTATGTATGAGGAGTGAATTGCATGACGCTGGCATGAGTGAATTTGGCATGAGTTAAATTTGGGATGAGTGAATTGGCATGAGCTGGCAATGAGTGACTTTGGTATGAGTGAATTGGATGACGCTGGCATGAGTGAAATTGGTTATGAAGTGATTGGCATGACGCTGGATGAGTGACTTTTGGTATGAGTGAATTTGGCATGAGCTATGAGTGAATTGGCATGTAGCGGCATAGTATTTGGTATGAGTGAATGGCATGAACGCTTTTGGCAGTGACATATTGGTATTGAGTGAATTGGCGATGGACGCTGGCTGAGTGAAATTTGGTCATGAGTAATTTGGGATGAGCGAATTGGCATGACGCTGGGCATGTGGACTTTGGTATGAAGTGAATTGGCATGCAAGCTGGGTATGAGTGAATTTGTATGAGTGAATTGGCATGACGCTGGCATGAGTGGATTTGGTATGAGTGAATTGGCATGAACGCTGGCATGAGAGTGAATGTGGGCATGAGCTGGCATGAGTAAATTTTGGTATGAGTGAATGGGATGAAATCGGGTGGCATGGCAGTGACTGAACTTGGTATGAGTGAATTTGGCATGACGCTGGCATGAGTGACTTTGGTATGGAGTTGAATGGCAGGTACGCTGGCATGAGTCCGTGAATTGGGCTGGATGAACGCTGGAACTGAGTGAATTTGGTATGAGTTGAATTGGTGAGGCTGGATGAGTGGATTTGTATGAGTGAATTGGCATGACGCTGGATGAGGGTGAGTATTGAGTGAAATTGGCATGAGCTGAGAATTGGAAGACGTGGCATGAGTGATTTTGGTATGAGTGAATTGGATGATTGGCAGAGTGATGATTTGGTATGAGTGAATTGGCATGACGCTGGCATGAGTGGATTGGTATGAGTGAATTGGCATGACAGCTGGCATGAGTGAATTTGAATTGACGCTGGCATGAGTAAATTTGGTAATGAGTGAATTGGCATGACGCTGGATGAGTATAATTTGGTATGAGTGAAATGCATGACGCTGGCATGATAGACTTTGGTATGAGTGAATTGGCATGAGCAGCATTGGAGTGATTTGGTATGAGTGAATTGGCATGACGCTGCATGAGTGGTATTTGGTATGAGTGAATGACGCTGGCATATGAATTTGGCATGAGTGAATTGGCATGAGTGAATTTGGTATGAGTGATTGCTGACGCTGGCATGAAGTGACTTTTGTATGAGTGATTGGCAATATGACGCTGGACTTTGGTATGAGTGAATGCATGAGTGACTGAATTTGGGTATGAGTGAATTGCATGTAGAAATTTGCTAAGTGAGTGAATTGGCATTGGCATGAGTGTAAAATTTGGTATGAGTGAATTGCATGACGCCTGGCATGAGTGACTTTGGTATGAGTGAATTGGCATGAGTGGCAGTGATTTGGTATGAAGTGAATTTGGCATGATGTAGTGAATTGCATGACGCTGGCTATGAGTGAATTGGTCTGACGCTGAAATGGGATTTGGCATGACGCATTTGGCATGAGCTGGTCATAGTGAATTTGCATGAAGTGAATGGCATGAAATTTGGGTATGAGTGAATTGGTATGACGCTGGCATGAGTGACTTGGCATGAGTGGTGAGTGAATTTGGTATGAGTGAATTGCATGACTGCGACTTGGTATGAGTGAATTTGGATGACGTGGCATGAGTGGCATGACGCTGGCATGAGTATTGGCTTGACGCATGATGATTGGCGCATGGTGGGATTTGGTATGAGTAATTGGCATGGAAACGGTGGTGATGTAGATGCAGTATGAGTGAATTTTGGCATGAATAAATTGGCATGACGCTGGATGTGTGAATTGGGAATGACGTGGGCATGATTTGGTATGAGTGAATTGGAATTGGCACGCTGGGCATGAGCATTTGGTGAGTGTGACGGCTTGGCATGAAGTGAATTTGGTATGAGGTGAATGACGTGGCCTGAGTGTGGTATGAGTGAATTGTGATTACGCTTGCGATGAGTGAATTGGCATTGGCATGGAGTAAATTTGGTATGAGTGAATTGGCATGACGCTGGCATGAGTGACTTTGGTATGAGTGAATTGGCATGACGCTGCAATGTATGGTGATGGCATTGGCATGACGCTGGCATGAGTGAATTTGGTATGAGTGAATTGGCATGACGTGGCATGAGTGTGGATGAGTGCATGAGTGGCATGAGTGAATTGGCATGACGCTGGCATGAGTAAATTTGGTATGAGTGAATTGGCATGACGCTGGCATGAGTGACTTTGGGTATGAGTGAATTGGCATGACGCTGTATGGTATGAGTGAATTGGCATGACGCTGGCATGAGTGATTGATATGCTTGGCATGAGCTGGTTATGAGTGAATTGGCATGACGCTGGCATGAGTGACTTTGGTATGAGTGAATTGGCATGGACGCTGGCATGAGTGAATTTGGTATGAGTTGAATTGGCATGACGTGGCATGAGTGAATTGGCATGACTGGCATGCGCTGTAAGTGAATTGGCATGAGTATGAGTGAATTGGCATGACGCTGGCATGAGTGAATTTGGTATGAGTGAATGGGCATGAGCTGGCATGAGTGACTTTGGTATGAGTGAATTGGCATGACGCTGGCATGAGTGATTTTTTGGTTGGCATGAGTAAATTTGGGATGAGTGAATTGGCATGACGCTGGCATGAGTGACTTTGGTATGAGTGAATTGGCATGACGCTGGCATGAGTGAATTGGATGGCTGGCATGAGTGAATTGGCATGACGCTGGCATGAGTAAATTGGTATATGAAGTGGCAACTTTGGTATGAGTGAATTGGCATGACGCTTGGCATGAGTGAGTGATTTGGTATGAGTGAATTGGCATGACGCTGGCATGAGTGAGTGATTTGGTATGAGTGAATTGGCATGACGCTGGCATGAGTGAATTTGGTATGAGTGAATTGGCATGACGCTGGCATGAGTGAATTTGGTATGAGTGAATTGGCATGACGCTGGCATGAGTGACGTTTTTGGGTGACGCTGGCATGAGTGAATTGGCATGGCTGGCATGAGTAAATTTTGGTATGAGTGAATGGGCATGACTGGCTGGCATGAGTGAATTTGGTATGAGTGAATTGGCGAATGACGCTGGCATGAGTGATTTGGCATGAGTGATTGGCATGACGCTGGCATGAGTGAATTTGGTATGAGTGAATTGGCATGACGCTGGCATGAGTGACTTTGGTATGAGTGAATTGGCATGACGCTGGCATGAGTGAATTTGGTATGAGTGAATTGGCATGAGCTGGCATGAGTGATTTGGTATGAGTGAATTGGCATGACTGGCTGGCTGGATGAGTAATTTGGATGATGGCATGGCATGACGCTGGCATGAGTGAATTGGCATGACGCTGGCTTTGGTATGAGTGAATTGGCATGACGCTGGCATGAGAATTGATGAGTTTGGGTATGAGTGAATTGGCATGACGCATGAGCTTTGGTATGAGTGAATTGGCATGAGTGAATTTGGTATGAGTGAATGGCAGGACGCTGGCATGAGTGAATTTGGTATGAGTGAATTGGCATGACGCTGGCATGAGTGACTTTGGTATGAGTGAATTGGCATGACGCTGGCATGAGTGAATTTGGTATGAGTGAATTGGCATGACGCTGGCATGAGTGAATTTGGTATGAGTGAATTGGCATGACGCTGGCATGAGTGAATTTGGTATGAGTGAATTGGCATGACGCTGGCATGAGTGAATTTGGTATGAGTGAATTGGCATGACGCTGGCATGAGTGAATTTGGTATGAGTGAATTGGCATGACGCTGGCATGAGTGAATTTGGTATGAGTGAATTGGCATGACTGGCTGGCATGAGTGAATTGCATGACGATGAGTGAATTGGCATGACGCTGGCATGAGTAAAAATTTGGTATGAGTGAATTGGCATGACGCTGGCATGAGTATTTGGTATGAGTGAATTTGGCATGACGCTGGCATGAGTGATTTGGTATGAGTGGAATTGGCATGACGCTGGCATGAGTGATTTGGTATGAGTGAATTGGCATGACGCTGGCATGACGCTGGCATGAGTAATTTGGTATGAGTGAATTGGCATGACGCTGGCATGAGTGAATTTGGTATGAGTGAATTGGCATGACGCTGGCATGAGTGAATTTGGTATGAGTGAATTGGCATGACGCTGGCATGAGTGAGTGAATTTTGGTATGAGTGAATTGGCATGACGCTGGCATGAGTAAATTTGGTATGAGTGAATTGGCATGACGCGCTGGCTGATGAGTAAATTTGGTATGAGTGAATTGGCATGACGCGGCATGAGTGAAATTTGGTATGAGTGAATTGGCATGACGCTGGCATGATTTGAGGTATGATTTGTGAATTGAATGGCAGGACGCTGGCATGAGTAAAATTTGGTATGAGTGAAGCATGATTGGCTGGCGACGCTGGCATGAGTGACTTTGGTATGAGTGAATTGGCATGACGCTGGCTGAGTGAGTGAATTTGGTATGAGTGAATTGGCATGACGCTGGCATGAGTGGAATTTGGTATGAGTGAATTGGCATGACGCTGGCATGAGTGGAATTTGGTATGAGTGAATTGGCATGACGCTGGCATGAGTGAATTTGGTATGAGTGAATTGGCATGACGCTGGCATGAGTGAATTTGGTATGAGTGAATTGGCATGACGCTGGCATGAGTGAATTTGGTATGAGTGAATTGGCATGACGCTGGCATGAGTGAATTGGCATGACGCTGGCATGAGTAAATTTGGTATGAGTGAATTGGCATGACGCTGGCATGAGTGACTTTGGTATGAGTGAATTGGCATGACGCTGGCATGAGTGAATTTGGTATGAGTGAATTGGCATGACGCTGGCATGAGTAAATTTGGTATGAGTGAATTGGCATGACGCTGGCATGAGTGACTTTGGTATGAGTGAATTGGCATGACGCTGGCATGAGTGGATTTGGTATGAGTGAATTGGCATGACGCTGGCATGAGTGAATTTGGTATGAGTGAATTGGCATGACGCTGGCATGATGAGTGAATTTGGTATGAGTGAATTGGCATGACGCTGGCATGAGTGAATTTGGTATGAGTGAATTGGCATGACGCTGGCATGAGTGAATTTGGTATGAGTGAATTGGCATGACGCTGGCATGAGTGACTTTGGTATGAGTGAATTGGCATGACGCTGGCATGAGTGAATTTGGTATGAGTGAATTGGCATGACGCTGGCATGAGTGAATTTGGTATGAGTGAATTGGCATGACGCTGGCATGAGTGAATTTTGGTATGAGTGATTGGCATTGGGCATGACGCTGGCATGAGTGAATTTGGTATGAGTGAATTGGCATGACGCTGGCATGAGTGGATTTGGTATGAGTGAATTGGCATGACGCTGGCATGAGTGAATTTGGTATGAGTGAATTGGCATGACGCTGGCATGAGTAAATTTGGTATGAGTGAATTGGCATGACGCTGGCATGAGTGAATTTGGTATGAGTGAATTGGCATGACGCTGGCATGAGTGAATTTGGTATGAGTGAATTGGCATGACGCTGGCATGAGTGAATTTGGTATGAGTGAATTGGCATGACGCTGGCATGAGTAATTTGGTATGAGTGAATTGGCATGACGCTGGCATGAGTGATTTGGTATGAGTGAATTGGCATGACGCTGGCATGAGTGATTTGGTATGAGTGAATTGGCATGACGCTGGCATGAGTGAATTTGGTATGAGTGAATTGGCATGACGCTGGCATGAGTGAATTTGGTATGAGTGAATTGGCATGACGCTGGCATGAGTGAATTTGGTATGAGTGAATTGGCATGACGCTGGCATGAGTGAATTTGGTATGAGTGAATTGGCATGACGCTGGCATGAGTGATTTGGTATGAGTGAATTGGCATGACGCTGGCATGAGTGAATTTGGTATGAGTGAATTGGCATGACGCTGGCATGAGTATGAGTGAATTGGCATGACGCTGGCATGAGTGAATTTGGTATGAGTGAATTGGCATGACGCTGGCATGAGTGAATTTGGTATGAGTGAATTGGCATGACGCTGGCATGAGTGAATTTGGTATGAGTGAATTGGCATGACGCTGGCATGAGTGAATTTGGTATGAGTGAATTGGCATGACGCTGGCTTTGGTATGAGTGAATTGGCATGACGCTGGCATGATGTTGATTTGTATGAGTGAATTGGCATGACGCTGGCATGAGTAAATGAGTGAATTTGGTATGAGTGAATTGGCATGACGCTGGCATGAGTAACTTTGGTATGAGTGAATTGGCATGACGCTGGCATGAGTGAATTTGGTATGAGTGAATTGGCATGACGCTGGCATGAGTGAATTTGGTATGAGTGAATTGGCATGACGCTGGCATGAGTGAATTTGGTATGAGTGAATTGGCATGACGCTGGCATGAGTGACTTTGGTATGAGTGAATTGGCATGACGCTGGCATGAGTGACTTTGGTATGAGTGAATTGGCATGACGCTGGCATGAGTGAATTTGGTATGAGTGAATTGGCATGACGCTGGCATGAGTGATTGGCATGGCTATGAGTGAATTGGCATGACGCTGGCATGCAGTGAATTTGGTATGAGTGAATTGGCATGACGCTGGCATGAGCGTATGAGTGATGATTTGGTATGAGTGAATTGGCATGACGCTGGCATGAGTGAATTTGGTATGAGTGAATTGGCATGACGCTGGCATGAGTGACTTTGGTATGAGTGAATTGGCATGACGCTGGCATGAGTGAATTTGGTATGAGTGAATTGGCATGACGCTGGCATGAGTGAATTTGGTATGAGTGAATTGGCATGACGCTGGCATGAGTGAATTTGGTATGAGTGAATTGGCATGACGCTGGCATGAGTGATTTGGTATGAGTGAATTGGCATGACGCTGGCATGAGTGAATTTGGTATGAGTGAATTGGCATGACGCTGGCATGAGTGAATTTGGTATGAGTGAATTGGCATGACGCTGGCATGAGGAATTGGTATGAGTGAATTGGCATGACGCTGGCATGAGTGATTTGGTATGAGTGAATTGGCATGACGCTGGCATGAGTGGTATGAGTGAATTGGCATGACGCTGGCATGAGTAAATTTGGTATGAGTGAATTGGCATGACGCTGGCATGAGTGACTTGGTATGAGTGAATTGGGCATGACGCTGGCATGAGTGAATTTGGTATGAGTGAATGACGCTGGCATGACGCTGGCATGAGTGACTTTGGTATGAGTGAATTGGCATGACGCTGGCATGAGTGAATTTGGTATGAGTGAATTGGCATGACGCTGGCATGAGTGACTTTGGTATGAGTGAATTGGCATGACGCTGGCATGAGTGTGGTATGAGTGAATTGGCATGACGCTGGCATGAGTGAATTTGGTATGAGTGAATTGGCATGACGCTGGCATGAGTGAATGAGTGAATTGGCATTGGTATGAGTGAATTGGCATGACGCTGGCATGAGTGATTTGGTAATGAGTGAATTGGCATGACGCTGGCATGATGGATGAGTGAATTGGCATGACGCTGGCATGAGTGAATTTGGTATGAGTGAATTGGCATGACGCTGGCATGATTGGCATGAGTTTGGTATGAGTGAATTGGCATGACGCTGGCATGAGTGAATTTGTATGAGTGAATTGGCATGACGCTGGCATGAGTGAATTTGGTATGAGTGAATTGGCATGACGCTGGCATGAGTGAATTTGGTATGAGTGAATTGGCATGACGCTGGCATGAGTGAATTTGGTATGAGTGAATTGGCATGACGCTGGCATGAGTGAATTTGGTATGAGTGAATTGGCATGACGCTGCATGAGTAATTTGGTATGAGTGAATTGGCATGACGCTGGCATGAGTGAATTTGGTATGAGTGAATTGGCATGACGCTGGCATGAGTGCTTTGTATGAGTGAATTGGCATGACGCTGGCATGAGTGAATTTGGTATGAGTGAATTGGCATGACGCTGGCATGAGTGAATTTGGTATGAGTGAATTGGCATGACGCTGGCATGAGTGAATTTGGTATGAGTGAATTGGCATGACGCTGGCATGAGTGAATTTGGTATGAGTGAATTGGCATGACGCTGGCATGAGTGAATTTGGTATGAGTGAATTGGCATGACGCTGGCATGAGTGAATTTGGTATGAGTGAAATTGGCATGACGCTGGCATGAGTGAATTTGGTATGAGTGAATTGGCATGACGCTGGCATGACGCTGGTGAACTTTGGTATGAGTGAATTGGCATGACGCTGGCATGAGTGAATTTGGTATGAGTGAATTGGCATGACGCTGGCATGAGTGAATTTGGTATGAGTGAATTGGCATGACGCTGGCATGAGTGAATTTGGTATGAGTGAATTGGCATGACGCTGGCATGAGTGAATTTGTATGAGTGAATTGGCATGACGCTGGCATGAGTGAATTTGGTATGAGTGAATTGGCATGACGCTGAAGTGAATTTGGTATGAGTGAATTGGCATGACGCTGGCATGAGTGAATTTGGTATGAGTGAATTGGCATGACGCTGGCATGAGTGAATTTGGTATGAGTGAATTGGCATGACGCTGGCATGAGTGAATTTGGTATGAGTGAATTGGCATGACGCTGGCATGAGTGAATTTGGTATGAGTGAATTGGCATGACGCTGGCATGAGTGAATTTGGTATGAGTGAATTGGCATGACGCTGGCATGAGTGACTTTGGTATGAGTGAATTGGCATGACGCTGGCATGAGTGAATTTGGTATGAGTGAATTGGCATGATGGCATGAGTTGAATTGGCATGACGCTGGCATGAGTGAAATTTGGTATGAGTGAATTGGCATGACGCTGGCATGAGTGAATTTGGTATGAGTGAATTGGCATGACGCTGGCATGAGTGAATTTGGTATGAGTGAATTGGCATGACGCTGGCATGATTTGGTATGAGTGAATTGGCATGACGCTGGCATGAGAGAATGAATGGCATGACGCTGGCAATGATGAGTGAATTGGTATGAGTGAATTGGCATGACGCTGGCATGAGTGGAATTTGGTATGAGTGAATTGGCATGACGCTGCATGAGTGAATTTGGTATGAGTGAATTGGCATGACGCTGGCATGAGTAAGGTATGAGTGAATTGGCATGACGCTGGCATGAGTGAATTTGGTATGAGTGAATTGGCATGACGCTGCATGAGTGATTTGGTATGAGTGAATTGGCATGACGCTGCATGAGTGAATTTGGTATGAGTGAATTGGCATGACGCTGGCATGAGTGAATTTGGTATGAGTGAATTGGCATGACGCTGGCATGAGTGAATTTGGTATGAGTGAATTGGCATGACGCTGGCATGAGTGAATTTGGTATGAGTGAATTGGCATGACGCTGGCATGAGTGAATTTGTATGAGTGAATTGGCATGACGCTGGCATGAGTGAATTTGGTATGAGTGAATTGGCATGACGCTGGCATGATGAATTTGGTATGAGTGAATTGGCATGACGCTGGCATGAGTGAATTTGGTATGAGTGAATTGGCATGACGCTGGCATGAGTGAATTTGGTATGAGTGAATTGGCATGACGCTGGCATGAGTGAATTTGGTATGAGTGAATTGGCATGACGCTGGCATGAGTGAATTTGGTATGAGTGAATTGGCATGACGCTGGCATGAGTAAATTGGTATGAGTGAATTGGCATGACGCTGGCATGAGTGAATTTGGTATGAGTGAATTGGCATGACGCTGGCATGAGTGAATTTGGTATGAGTGAATTGGCATGACGCTGGCATGAGTGGATTTGGTATGAGTGAATTGGCATGACGCTGGCATGAGTGAATTTGCATGACGCTGGCATGAGTAAATTTGGTATGAGTGAATTGGCATGACGCTGGCATGAGTGAATTTGGTATGAGTGAATTGGCATGACGCTGGCATGAGTGAATTTGGTATGAGTGAATTGGCATGACGCTGGCATGAGTGAATTTGGTATGAGTGAATTGGCATGACGCTGGCATGAGTGAATTTGGTATGAGTGAATTGGCATGACTGGCTGGCATGAGTGGAATTTGGTATGAGTGAATTGGCATGACGCTGGCATGAGTGAATTTGGTATGAGTGAATTGGCATGACGCTGGCATGAGTGAATTTGGTATGAGTGAATTGGCATGACGCTGGCATGAGTGAATTTGGTATGAGTGAATTGGCATGACGCTGGCATGAGTGAATTTGGGTATGAGTGAATTGGCATGACGCTGGCATGAGTGAATTTGGTATGAGTGAATTGGCATGACGCTGGCATGAGTGAATTTGGTATGAGTGAATTGGCATGACGCTGGCATGAGTGAATTTGGTATGAGTGAATTGGCATGACGCTGGCATGAGTGAATTTGTATGAGTGAATTGGCATGACGCATGAGTGGCATGACGCTGGATGAATTTGGTATGAGTGAATTGCATGACGCTGGCATGAGTAAATTTGGTATGAGTGAATTGGCATGACGCTGGCATGAGTGAATTTGGTATGAGTGAATTGGCATGACGCTGGCATGAGTGAATTTGGTATGAGTGAATTGGCATGACGCTGGCATGAGTGAATTTGGTATGAGTGAATTGGCATGACGCTGGCATGAGTGAAATTTGGTATGAGTGAATTGGCATGACGCTGGCATGAGTGAATTTGGTATGAGTGAATTGGCATGACGCTGGCATGAGTGGAATTTGGTATGAGTGAATTGGCATGACGCTGGCATGAGTGAATTTGGTATGAGTGAATTGGCATGACGCTGGCATGAGTGAATTTGGTATGAGTGAATTGGCATGACGCTGGCATGAGTGATTTGGTATGAGTGAATTGGCATGACGCTGGCATGAGTGACTTTGGTATGAGTGAATTGGCATGACGCTGGCATGAGTTGAAATTTGGTATGAGTGAATTGGCATGACGCTGGCATGAGTGAATTTGGTATGAGTGAATTGGCATGACGCTGGCATGAGTGAATTTGGTATGAGTGAATTGGCATGACGCTGGCATGAGTGAAATTTGGTATGAGTGAATTGGCATGACATGACGCTGCATGAGTGAATTTGGTATGAGTGAATTGGCATGACGCTGGCATGAGTGAATTTGGTATGAGTGAATTGGCATGACGCTGGCATGAGTAAATTTGGTATGAGTGAATTTGCATGACGCTGGCATGAGTGAATTGGTATGAGTGAATTGGCATGACGCTGCATGAGTGAATTTGGTATGAGTGAATTGCATGACGCTGGCATGAGTGATTTGGTATGAGTGAATTGGCATGACGCTGGATGAGTGAATGGCATGACGCTGCTGGCATGACGCTGGCATGAGTGAATTTGGTATGAGTGAATTGGCATGAGCTGGCATGAGTGGAATTTGGTATGAGTGAATTGCGCATGAGCTGGCTGGCATGACGCTGGCATGAGTAAATTTGGTATGAGTGAATTGGCATGACGCTGGCATGAGTGAATTTGGTATGAGTGAATTGGCATGACGCTGGCATGAGTGAATTTTGTATGAGTGAATTTGGCATGACGCTGGCATGAGTGAAATTTGGTGGCATGAGTGAATTGGCATGACGCTGGATGAGTGAATGATGAGCTGAATTGCATGACGCTGGCATGAGTGAATTTTGGTATGAGTGAATTGGCATGACGCTGGCTGCATGAAGTGATGAGTTTGGTATGAGTGAATTTGATTGCATGACGCTGGCATGAGTGATTTTGGTATGAGTGAATTGGCATGACGCGGCATGAGGATGATTTGGTGAATTGGCATGACGCTGGCATGAGTAAATTTTGGTATGAGTGAATTGGCATGACGCTGGCATGAGTGAATTTGGTATGAGTGAATTGCATGACGCTGGCATGAGTGAATTTGTATGAGTGAATTGGCATGACGCTGGCATGAGTGATTTGTATGAGTGAATTGGCATGACGCTGGCATGAGTGAATTTGGTATGAGTGAATTGGCATGACGCTGGCATGAGTGAATTTGTATGAGTGAATTGGCATGACGCTGGCATGAGTGGGAATATGAGGAATTGGCATGACGCTGGCATGAGAATTTGGTATGAGTGAATTGGCATGACGCTGGCATGAGTAAATTTGGTATGAGTGAATTGGCATGACGCTGGCATGAGTGGATTTGTATGAGTGATTGAATTGCATGACGCTGGCATGAGTGATGGTATGAGTGATTGGCAAATGACGCTGGCATGAGTGAATTTGGTATGAGTGAATGGCATGACGCTGGATGAGTGAATTTGGTATGAGTGAATTGGCATGACGCTGGCATGAGTGGAATTTGGTATGAGTGAATTGGCATGACGCTGGCATTTGGTATGAGAATTGCATGACGCTGGCATGAGTGAATTTGGTATGAGTGAATTGGCATGAGCATGAGTGGCTGGCATGAGTGAATTTGGTATGAGTTGAATTGGCATGACTGGAGAATTTGCTGAGTGTATGACCTGGGATAATTTGGTATGAGTGAATTGGCATGACAGCTGGCATGAGTGATTTGGTATGAGTGAATTGGCATGACGCTGGCATGAGTGAATTTGGTATGAGTGAATTGGCATGACGCTGGCATGAGTGGATTTGGTATGAGTGAATTGGCATGACGCTGGCATGAGGGATTTGGTATGATGAATTGGCATGACGCTGGCAGTGATTGGCATGACGCTGATGAGTGAATTTGGTATGAGTGAATTGGCATGACGCTGAGGATGAGTGAATTGGCATGACTGCTGAATTGGCATGACGTGCATGAGTGAATTTGTATGAGTGTGGCATGACGCTGCATGAGTGAATTTGGATGAGTGAATGCATGACGCTGGCTATGAGTGAAATTGGCATGACGCTGCATGCTGGCATGAGCGCATGATTTTGGTATGAGTGAATTGCCGCTGCATGAGTGAAAAATTTGTATGAGTGAAATTGCAGTGAAATTGGCATGCTGGCATGAGTGGCAAATTGAGTATGAGTAATTGCATGCACCAATGAGTAAATTTGTATGAGGAACGGCGCATGACAGCTGGCATGACCAGTGGAAATACTGTTATGAGTGATGGCATTTGTATGAGTGACGCTATTTGGTTGGCATGACGCCTATGAAATTTGGGTATGAGAGAAATTGCATTGTGCCAGGCCAGATGAAGATGAAATTTGCCATGACGCTGCATGAGTGAATTGGAGCATGACTCTGGCATGCATGAGACTTTGTATGAGTGATGAATTGGCATGACGCTGCATGAGTGAATTTGGTATGATGTGAATTGGCTGACGCTGGCATGAGTGGTATGAGTGAATTGCGATAGGAAATATGATGCCAACAGATGACCTTGCCATGAGTGAATGTATGAGTGGCATGACGGAGCATTTGTATGAGTGAATTGGCATGACCAGCTGCATACTGAGGCCATTGGCATGACCTTTGGTAAGTTGCAACGCATGCTGGCCATGAGTGAATTTGGTATGATTGGCCATGACTGTGAATTTTGGATTGAATGACGCTGCATGCGCGCCATGAGTAAATTTGGTATGAGTGAATTTGCATGACGCTATGAGGAATTTGTATGAGTGAATTGGGCATGACGCTGGCATTTTGGTATGAGTGAATTTGCATGACGCTGGCAGTGATGTGTGAATAGATTGAATTGGCATGACGCTCAGTGAATTGACAAACTGTATGATGAACATGAATTGGCATGACTGATGAAAATTTGGCATGACGCTGCATGAGTAAATTGGTATGAGTGAATTGGCCATGACACTGGCATGAGTGAAAATGAGTGAATTGCATGACCTGGCAGAATTTGGTTATGAGTGAATATGGCATGACGCTGGCATATGAATTGGCATTGACGCTGGCATTGAACATTTGGTATGAGTAATGAGTGGCATGACAGCATGGAGTGATTCCCGGCGAAATACTGCATGATGGGCATGAGTAAATTTGGTATGAGTGAATTTCCGTATGAGTGAATTGGCATGAGCAATGATGAATTGGCATTGACGCTGCATGAGTGATTTGGTAATGAGCTGAATTGGCATGACGCTGGCTTTGCGGATGAACTTTGCTAAATGAGTGACGATTGACCATGCAGTTAAATTTGGTATGAGTGAATGCATGGCATGAGCGTTTTTGTATGAGTGAATTGGCATGACGCTCGCAAAGCATGAGTCAGCGCGATATTGCATTATGAGTGAATTGCATGAAAACGCTCGCATGAGTGAATTTGGTATGAGTGAATTGGAATGAGCAGAGTGAATTGGTATGGCCCCATTGACGCTGGCATAGTGATTTGTATGCAGTGAATTGCGACGGCTGCATGATGATTTTATGAGTGAATGTGGCATGACGCTGCGATGAGTCGAATGTATGTGAATTGCATGACGCTGCATAAATTGCATTGAATGTGGCATGACGACTGGCATAACACGAGTCCAAGTCCAACCCAGTCGTGAAGAATAGAGACGGCTGTGAACGCACCCATGCATAAGCAAACCATGAATTTGGTATGAGTGAATGGACTGTGCCTGGCATGAGTGCAATTTGGTATGAGTGAATGGGCATGACGCTGGCATGAGTTGAATTTGCGATAGTACTTGGCATGACGCCTGCATGAGTGGATTTGGGTATGAGTGAAATTGGCATGACGCTCATGAGTGAATTTGGTATGAGTGAATTGCATGACGCTGGCAGTGAGAGATGATTTGCATGACGCTGGCAGAGTAAAATTGGTATGAGTGAATGGCATTGACCCTGGCATGATGAATTTGGATGATGACATGCATGACGCTGGCATGAGTGACTTTGGTAAAATGAAAAAACAGTGAATTTGGCATGATCTGGCATGAGTGACTTTGTATAGTGAATGGGCATGACCGCTGCATGAGTAATTGGTAATGAGTGAATTGGCATGCCTGGCATGAGTGGATTTTGTATGAGGAATTGGATTGACGCTGCATGAGTTGAATTGCATGACGCTGGCATGAGTAAATTTGGTATTGAGGTGTTAATTGCATTGACCTAGCATGAGTATATTTGTATGAAGTGAATTTGCATGACCTCGACATGAGTATATTTGATATGACGTGAATGGCATGACGCTGGCATGATGAAATTTTATGAGTGAATTTCGCATACGCTGCATGATGATTTGTATTCGTGAATGGCAGCGCTGCATAAAGCCTACCCAACCTCACACAATCGAGATCAAACTCTATATTATAAGAGCAATTCGAACCTTGCATAATCAAACCAGCACTACCAGCTTGCAGATAGAGCCACACAATATTATATATATATATATGAGAGAAACACGGAGAGAGAGAGGAAGAGAGACAGGAGGAGAGAGCAGAAGACAGAAAAAGGAACTCCTAAGAGTGAACCACTACATGCTTAGCCGAGGATTGCCAACACAGCCGATGCTTGCTCTTTCCAAAGGATGACACCCTTTGTTCTAACCGAGAAATATCACACAATTCTGCCTCGACCTTGACATGCATCCACTGACAGGATGAGCAGGTGCCGTCCTCTATGCGCTTGCCAAGCATAGGCATGGCCTGGAATATGGCGTTTCGCAACGCCTGCTTCTGCTATTGAGAAGGTGATCCATAAGAGAGGGGGTAGACCCTGAAGACACCCCACCCCTGTGTTCTTGCAACAAGGAGTGCCTCGATTCTTGGAGAGCACACTTATCTCTATTTCATCCGCCGTAGTGCCGCTTACCCCAAGCAAGGCTGGGGTGGGCCTGGCAGAGCAGGCTCTGCAACTTCAGACGCCCTCGGTAAGAGCTGGCCCTCACGGGTAGACAGCCTGTGGGTGCATGCAGGTACTCGTGCTAGAACCAAGCTCCATGCAGGCATCCAGCAGCGCTCCAAGAGGCTTCGGGCAGTTATTGAACCCGCAATCTCTTCCGTCACTGTGATGTGTGTGTATGTGTGTGTATTGTGGTAGTGTGTGTTGTGGGGTGTGTTGTGTGGGGGGGAAGCCTGGGATGCTACTGCGTTTGCTAGGAACCAAGCTCCATGCCAGCATCCACGAACGCTCCAAAGCTTCGGGCGTGTGTTGGACCCACGGCCATCTCTTGGTCACCTGCGGAGTGTGGTGTGTTGTTGTGTTGGGGGGTGGGGGGGGGGGAGAGCCTGGGGTGCATCGTATGCTGAGAACAAGGTTCCATGCCGCATCCACGCACGCCAAAAGCTACGGCATGGTTGTTGACCCGCCATCTCTTTTCACCTCGGAATGGTGTGTGATGTGTGTTTGTGTGTTGTGTGTGTGTGGGGCGGGGGGCGGAGGCCTGGGTGCATCGGTATGCGTTGTAGAACCAACGTATCATGCCAGCATCCACACACGCTCCCAAGGTTACGGCAGGTTGTTGGACCCGCCATCTCTTCGTCACTGGGGATGTGGGTGTGTGTTGTGATGTGAGAGATGCTGGTGTCGTGTTGTATGTGTATGTGTTGGTTGTGTGTGTTGGGTGGGGGACATATGTATTGTTCAGCTACCACATCAGCTTCTATGCGCTCCCTGGATGCACTAGCAAAAGCTATGGCAGGATCAGTGCGTGCAGAACTGACACAATGATGCCAGATCCACGAGAAGGTCCAGAGGCCCACCTGCATGCATGTTCCCCGCCATCTCTTCATCAACTTCAGAAAGACAGACAAGGACAGACAGACAGACAGACAGACAGACAGGCAGGCAGCATGCAGGCAGGGCAACATCAGGCAGAGCAGGCAGGCAACAGACACAGGCAGCAGGCAGGCATACGACAGGCTGGCAGCAGGCAGGCAGGCAGCAGCAGAGGCAGCAGCAGGCAAGGCAGGCAGGCAGGCAAGCAGCGGCAGGCAGCAGCAAGCAACAAGCAGACGACAGACGGACAGACAGACAGACAGACGCAGACAGACAGACAGACAACAGACAAACAGACATCTACACGACAGACAGACAGACAGCATACAGACAACGACAGGACAAACAGACAGACAGACATCACTACAGACGTGCTTGAGAAGGAGGCATGGAGTGGTCTCCGACCGACAAGGTTGGATAGGGTTCCAAAAGAGCACTGGACAGCTACTCCAACAACAGACCTGCTCGTCAAACATACACGGTGTCATTTCAGGGTGGCGCCATCTTGCTCTGCGTTCCTCCTCTGAGAGACCCCCATACCAGCCACCACCACCACGACTCTGGGCAACCAGAGCACCAAGAGTATGGACACCATTCGCCACCAAACTGGCACCACCACCAAGAAGATACGGCCACACACACCAAACTGCATCACCACCACCTACTGTTCCCCCTCTTTCTTGGCAGGTGCAATGGCCGCTAAGGCAGCTGGATACACCCGACCACAGCCTAGCGGTTCCCTCTGCCTTTGTAGCAGCGGTGCATGTGGGCCAAGC
The DNA here is from genome assembly GCA_022414725.1 of Microglena sp. YARC. Taxonomy (NCBI): domain Eukaryota; kingdom Viridiplantae; phylum Chlorophyta; class Chlorophyceae; order Chlamydomonadales; family Chlamydomonadaceae; genus Microglena; species Microglena sp. YARC. The sequence goes on along the minus strand of JAJSRW010000575.1, from coordinate 20,487 downwards.
CAAGCAGCTCCTATAGCGCCACGCAGCTCGCTGGCCCCCCCTCTTCTTGCGGGTCTGCATGGCCCAAAGAACATCGCTACCTCCCTTGCATGCGGGCATGCTATAGGCAGGGAAGAACCGGGACGTTTTGAGGATCCCGAGCTTGCGAGAGCCTCGACTCTTTGAATTCGCGAGGAAGAGCTGTCTGCTGATTAGGAAGGATGTCACAGCAACTCTCGCTCGCTCACATGCACTGAGCCGAAGCCATCCGGCAATCCTTCACTGTCGCCTGAGCAAGGGGGGTTAGGAGTTAGTTGGGTTCAGGGGGGGAGGGGGAGTAGTGTAGAAGTGTGGTGTGGGAGCCCACAGCAAACTCTTGTGCCCCTCGCACTGACATTCATCCGGCAGTCCTTCACTGTCCTGAAACACATACATGTAGTGTTTTGGCGTTTGACAAGGGGAGGGGCGTGGTGTGTGTGTATGGGGTGGTTGTTGATGTGTTTGTAGTTGTAAGTGATGGTGTGTGTGATCAGACTCAAGACAGGGGGTCGTTGATTTTGTGTGTGTGGCAGAGAAAGAAAGATGTCCCCAGGCTAAACTTTGCTGCTCACGTGCATTGAGCTGACCACGCAATCTTCACCGCTTGCCGAACAAGAGGTTGAGGGTCAGGGGGGGGTATTAGGGGGTTAGGTGCCTGTGTCAAGTGGTTGACAGTATTTTGTGGTTGGTGGTGCGGGTGGTGTGGGGGGGTAGGTGCCACTCTTGCTCTCCCTCGGCACGAGCCGGCCATCCGGCAATCTCCACTGTCGCCTGAACAAGGCGGTTGAGGTTAGGGGGGTTAGGGAGGGTTAGTATGGTGATTGATGGGTCTGTGGTGGTGGTTGAGAGGTTGCGGTTGTCGGTGGGGTGAATTGTGGGCTACTTTTTGCTGCTTCCCTCGCACTGAGCGGACCATCCAGCAGCCTATCACTGTAGCCTGAAAACTTGTATGTTTGCAAGTTAGAACAACAACAAAGAGGTGACGGGGTGGTGGTGGTGTGGTGCTGGGGTGGGTGGTCGTGGTGGTGGTGCCGAGTGTGCGGGTGGAATGTTGTGGGGTGATGTGTGCGTGTGTTTGTAGTTGTGGGTTGGTGGGGTGGGGCAGTGGGGCATGTTGTGTAGCCTGCCTTCAAGACAGTGAACACCTGCCATCTTAGCGCCCCTCCAAACCCCCCTGCCCCCCTGCCTACCTTCAAGACAATTAAACACCTGCCACCCTGAGCTCCCGACCCCTGACCCCCTGACCCCCTGTCCCCCCTGCCCCCCCTGGCCTCCTGGCCCCCTCCCCAGGCCTACCTTCAGACAGTCGAACCACCTCCCATCTTGCCCCCTCCCCCCCTGCCCCTGGCCTACCTTCAAACAATTAACCACCTGCCACCCTGGCTCCCTGGCCCCCTGTCCCCCCTGCCTCCTGCGCCCCCCTAAGCCCCCAACGCCCTGCCTCCAAGACAGCCGAAACCACCTGCCATCTTGGCCCCTCCCCCCCTGCCCCACCCTGCGCCTACCTTCAAGACAATTAACCACCTGCCACCCTGGCTCCCTGACCCCCTGACCCCCTGTCCCCCCTGGACTCCTGGCCCCCCTGCCCCCAGGCCCTGCCTTCAAGACAGTAACCACCTGCCATCCTTGCCCCCTCCCCCCTCTGCCCCCCTGCCCTACCCTTCAAGACAATAAACCACCTGCCACCCTGGCGTCCCTGACCCCCTGACCCCCTGTATCCCCTGCCACCCCCTGGACCTCCTGGCCCCCCCTGCCCCCAAGCCTTGCCTTTCAAGACAGTGGAACCACCTAGCCATCTTGGCCCCCCTCCCCCCCCTGCCCCCCTGGCCTACCTTAAAGACAATTAACCACCTCCACCCGAGCTGGCGCCCTGACCCCCTGACCCCCTGTCCCCACCTGCCCCCCCTGCCTCCTGGCCCCCCTGCCCCCCAAGTCCTACCTTCAGACAGTGAACCACCTGCCATCTTGCCCCCGTCCCCCCCTGCCCCCCTGGCCTACCTTCAAGACAATTAACCACCTGCCACCCTGGCTCCCTGACCCCCTGTCCCCCTGCCCCCCCTGGCCTCCTGGCCCCCTGCCCCCCAGGCCTGCCTTCAAGACAGTGAACCACCTGCCATCTTGGCCCCCTCCCCCCCCTGCCCCCCTGGCCTACTTCTCAAGACAATTAACCGCTGCCACCCTGGCTCCCTGACCCCCCCGACCCCCTGCTATCCCCCTGCCCCCCCTGCCACTCCTCCCCCCTGACCCCCAGACTACCTTCAAGGACATGAACCACCTTCCACAGGCCTGCGCTTGGCTTGTGCTTGGGTAGCGCACATCGTCAGCTTCAATGTCAGCGAGGCCGCTGCAGGCCAAGGGTACATTGACATGTCGTCGGGCCACTCAACTGCTCTACGCCCGGCTCAGTACGCTGACATTTGCTTTCCACCAGCATACTATGGTCGCGCTCCACCAAGGCATCTAGGGTGTACTTGAGAGAGTCGATCCAAGCCGCTTGGGTTCCAAACACCACACAGCCGAAGTCTTTGGACCTTTTCAACCACGGCTTGACGGCTTGATTGCGTGTTCAATGTGACGAGCGTCTTCTTCCCCTCCGTGACGCGTGGAAAAATCCACGATGTGGTAGATGGTGGTGGACTTTCCTAAATGTGGAGGGTTGGGTTAGGTGTGGAAGGGCGTGGGCGTGGGTGGGGGTCATGGTGTTGGTGCTGTGTGTGGTAGTGGTGGTGTGTGCGTGTGCACGTGCACGAGCGTCTTGTTGGGCCTCCTTGAAGCTGAATCCACAATTGGTAGATGGTGGTGACTTTCCTGAATGTGGGTTGGGGGGGGGGGGTGAGGGGTGAGGGGGTTATGCGGGTTGGGGGGTTATGGGGTTATGGTGGGGGGGGGTTAGCGTTGGGGTGGGTTAAGGTTGGGGTAGGGGGTAGTTAAGGTTGGGGTAGGGGTGAGGGGTTAAGTTTGAGGGGGGTTGGAGGGTTAAGGGTGGGTTAGGGGTGGGGTGAGCGTTAAGAGGTTTGGGGTAGGGTGAGGGTTAAGGGGTTGGGGTAAGGGGTTGGGGGTGTGGGTGAGGGGTTGGGGGTTAAGGGTTAGGGGGTTGGGGGTTAAGGGTTGGGGGGTGGGTGGGTTAGGGGTGAGGGTTGGAGGGTAGGAGGTGGGGAAGGCGTGGGGTGTGGGTGGGTCGGGGCGAGCGACAGGGTATTCATGTGGTGTGGGGCGCGTGTGTGTGGTAGTGTGTGTGTGTGTGCATGTGACAAGCGTCTTGATTCCCCTCCTTGACGCAAAATGCACGATGGTAGATGGTGGTGGACTTTCCTGAATGTGTTGGGGTGGGGCGTGGTGGGGTGAGTGCTTGGGGGTTAGGGAGTGGGGGGGTGAGGGGGGGGTCTCTGGTGGTGGTGTGTGTGTGTGTTAGTGGTAGTGGTGGTAGATGGTGGTGGACTTTCCTAAATGTGGGTGGCTAGGGGTGAGGGTTTGCGTGAAGTTGGGGGGTTGGGTTGGGGGTTAGGTTTTGGGGTTACGGGTTGGGGGGTTAGGGGGTTGGGGTTAGGGGTTGGGGTTAGGGGGGCGTTGTGTGTGTGGTGTGAGTAGTGGTGGTAGTGGTGGCAGTGGTGGTCGTGTGTGTGGTAGTGGTGGTAGATGGTGTGGACTTTCCTTAATGTGGTTGGGGGGTTAGGGGTGAGGGGGGCCGTGTGTTGTGTGTGTGTGTGTAGTGTGGTGCATGTGTGTGGTATGGTGGTGCATGTGTGTGTAGTGGTGGTAGATGGTGGTGGACTTCCTAAACATGGGTTAGGTGTAAGGGGCTAGGGAGCGTGGTGTGTGTGTGTGTGTGTGTGTGTGCGCCCTGTGTTGTGGTAGTGGGTGTAGATGGTAGTGGACTTTCCTAAATGTGGGTTCGGGAGGTGGGGGGTGATGGGGGGGCGTTGGTGTGGGATGTGGGGTGGGTGTGGGTTGTGTTTGTGCTGGCGGCAAACTGCATGAGTAGCCCAAAAAAGAAACAGTAACTTGAACATGACGAACTGCTTTTCCTCCCTGCTAGCACACCACAGTGATCACACACACGCACACATACCACACACACATACCACACACACAGTGATCACACACACGACACACACACACACATACCACACACACATGTGATCACACACACACACACTGACACACACATACACATACACACACATACACACATACAAACACACACACACACACACACACACACACCGTGAATCACACACACACATGACACGCACACACACTGACACACACATTACACATACACACACACAGTGAATCACCACACACACACACACACACATACAAACACACACACACACATAAAACACACACACACACATACACACACACACACACACACACACACAAGTCTGTCGTCTGACTGGTGTGGGGCCTACCTGTTCCTGGGGGTCCATGTATGGTGTCAAGACCTGGATGGAGGTTGCGGACAGCTTGTCCTGGTGGGTGATAGTGGTGGAGAGGTGGGGTGGGGTGGGTCTGGCGGGGGTTAGGGTTGGGGTTGGGTGTTATTTGTGTGAGTGTTGTGGTGGGTGTATAGTGGTTGGAGATGGGGTGGGTTGGGGTTGGGGATTAGGGTTGGGTTGGGGGGTTTATTTGTGTGAGTGTTGTGGTGGGGTGATATGTGGAGATGGTGGGGTGGGTTGGGGTGGGGATTAGTTGGGGTTGGGGATTAGGGGTTGGGTTGGGGGTGTTTATTGTGTTGAGTGTTTGTGTGGTGATAGTGGTGGAGATGGGTGGGGTGGGTGGGGATTAGGGGTTGGGGTTGGTGTTATTTGTGTGAGTGTTGTGGTGGTATAGTGGTGGAGAAGGGTGGGGTGGTTAAGAGTGGGTGGGTGGGTTAGGGTTGGGATGGGGTCCATGTATGGTGTCAAGAACCTGGACGGAGTTGCGGACAGCTTGCTCCTGTGTGGTGACAGTGGTATAGAGGTTTCTTGGGGGGGGGGGGGGGGGAGGGGTGATAGGGTGGAGGGGTGGGTGGGTGCCATGCAACGCCCATTTTGAATGTGAATTTGAATCAGCCATGCAACGCCCATTTTGAATGTGAATTTGAATCAGCCATGCAACGCCCATTTTGAATGTGAATTTGAATCAGCCATGCAACGCCCATTTGAAATTTGAATTTGAATCAGCCATGCAACGCCCATTTTGAATGTGAATTGAATCAGCCATGCAACGCCCATTTGAATGTGAAATTTGAATCAGCCATCAACGCCCATTTTGAATGTGAATTTGAATCAGCCATCCAACGCCCAATTTAAATTTGAATTTGAATCAGCCATGCAACGCCCATTTTGAATGAATTTGAATCAGCCATGCAACGCCCATTTTGAATGTGAATTTGAATCAGCCATGCAACGCCCATTTGAAATTTGAATTTGAATCAGCCATGCAACGCCCATTTTAAATTTGAATTTGAATCAGCCATGCAAAGCCCATTTGAATTTGAATTTAAATCAGCCATGCAACGCCCATTTTGAATGTGAATTTGAATCAGCCATGCAACGCCCATTTTGAATTTGAATTTGAATCGGCCATGCAACGCCCATGTGGATTTGAATTTGAATCAGCCATGCACCGCCCAATTTAAATTTGAATTTGAATCAGCCATGCAACGCCCATTTGTATTTGAATATGAATCAGCCATGCAACGCCCATTTTAAATTTGAGTTTGAATCAGCCATGCAACGCCCATTTTGAATTTGAGTTTGAATCAGCCATGCAACGCCCACTTTGAATTTGAATTTGAATCAGCCATGCAACGCCCATTTTGAATGTGAATTTGAATCAGCCAGGCAACGCCCATTTGAATTTGAATTTGAATCAGCCATGCAACGCCCAGTTTGTTTCTTTTTTAGCTAAGGCTAAGGGTCAGTACTTGTTCTATCTCTAAGCTTAAGCGCCTTTTGACCCAGCCAAACAAAAATGGTAATTGAAAAACGGAAAGCACTAATGTGGGTGGGCTAACTGTCGCGCGATAGTCCAAGTTGTTGGGTCATCATGCACGACCCAGCCAAATGGGGACTCAATGAATCAGCCATGCAACACCCACTGTTTTGTGAGTGCATGTGTGTGTGTATGTATGTGTGTGTATGTGTGTGTGCGTGTGTGATGTGTGTGTGTGTGTGTGTGTGTGCGTGTATGTGTGTGTGTGTGGGTGGGGTGGGGTGGGGGGGGAAGGTAGCGGGGAGTTGAGCAGTTTGTCATGTTCAAATGGACGCTGAAGTATATGGGCTTGCATGCATGACCCAGCCAAATGGAGGCTAAATGAATCAGCCATGCAACGCCCAATTTTGTTATTTTTTAAGCTACAGCTAAGGGTTTGTACTTGTTACATCTCTAAGCCTAGGCGCCTTTTTGTTACATCTCTAAGCCTAGGCGCCTTTACCATGCCCGTTATGGTAGACAAAATGGTAATTAAAAATGGAAAATAATAATTTGGGTTGGCTTATACGATGGTTGTGTGTTGTTTGGGTGGTGTGTGGGTGTGTGCAGGTAGTGCGAAGTTGTTGGGCTAGCATGCGTGACCCAGCCAAACAAAAATGGAAATTAAAAATGGAAAATACTAATTTGGGTTGGCTTCTATGATGGGGTGTGTTGGTGGGTGGGTGGAGTGGGGTGTGTGTGTGTGTGTGCAGGTAGTGGGAAGTTGTTGGGCTAGCATGTATGACCCAGCCAAACAACAATGGTAATCAATAGTGGAAAACACTAATGTGTGTGTGCAGGTAGTGGGAAGTTGTTGGGCTAGCATGCGTGCCCCAGCCAAACAAAAATGGTAATTAAACACTAAGTGTGTGTGGGTGGGCTTATACAATGATTCTTTGTCCCACTTCCGCATAATCTAGAGACGAAGATTATTGTGTTGAAAGCGGTATTACTGATCAAGATTATTGTGTTGAAAGCGGTATTACTGATCAAGATTATTGTGTTGAAAGCGGTATTACTGATCAAGATTATTGTGTTGAAAGCGGTATTACTGATCAAGATTATTGTGTTGAAAGCGGTATGACTGATCAAGATTATTGTGTTGAAAGCGGTATTACTGATCTAGATTATGTGTTGAAAGCGGTATACTGGATCAAAGATTATTGTTTGAAAGCGGTATTACTGATCAAGATTATTGTGTTGAAAGCGGTATTACTGATCAAGATTAAATTGTGTTGAAAGCCGTATTACTGATCAAGATTATTGTGTGAAAGCGGTATTAATGGGAATGGGGGGGGGGGGGGAATGGGGGAATGGGGGGGAATGGGGGGGGGAATGCGGGGGGGGGGGGGGGAATTGGGGGGGGGGGGGGGGGATCAAGATTCCAAAGTCTGTGACCACCTCAGCTCTGCCGCACGGGCCATCACCTCGGCCACCTGGTTCGAACTCGCCCAGACTAGTTGGCGTCACGTTCTGTTTTAAGTGCTTATATTCAGCATGGTTCTGGGTGAGGATACAATTGAGTGCAGAGCGTGCTCATATGCTGGTCATCCCTGCAAGTTCAAAGCCAAGATTGACTCCTACAAGTCCTATATTGGGGAGAAGGTTCGCCTTGAGGGAGCAGGAGCTGTCCCCGACGCTTCTCGCAGATTTGCAGTGGAGACTAGTTGGCGTCCCGTCTGTTTTAAGTGCTGGTATGTGTCCAGATTGCTGATCGCCGGTAGAAGATGTCTGGCTGACCGAATAGTTCCCGAGGATGCGGGACGTACGGGAACTTCTAGGTGTTCCGGTACCTTCCAGGAAGTATCTACAGCTACGCTCTTTCTCTTTAAATGCGATGTATTTGTAGCCGCTCTCTCTCTTTAAATGCGACGTATTTGCAGCCGCTCTCTTTCTGCTGTAACGTAACTGCTGTAACGTCGCATTTCTCTTTCTAGAGTGCCTCCCCGGACTCATTGCCTCTACGACCTTTTCAACACTCCGTTGACAGTATGAACGATTTGACCATCTGATTGGATCCGGGCTGCCTTAACACCACGCCCCACCAGGCGTTATCATTAAGCTGCTAAGTCGGGGGTTCATTGGCACCCTTGCATTGCTCTTGAAAGGGTACAGTGGAGGTGTGGAGGTGTGGAGGTGCCGCAGGGGTGCATGGAATGGTGCCCAAGACCCCCTAAATGTGGAGTGAAAGCAGTGACCTTGGCGGCGTTGATAGGGACATCTTTATTGACAATGATGTTTGTGCCCATTAGCAGCGTGGTGTGGAGGGTGCCGCAGGGGTGCATGGAATGGTGCCCAAGACCCCCTAAATTTGAAGTTAAAGAACTTATCATGGAAGAGGTAGAGAAGTTCCCTCCATGCTGTAGCGCGGTAGCTCAAGCTCAGGCGCAGAGGGTCTGCGAAACCAAATAAACCCTATTCTTCAGTATGTACACATGCATGCAAACGGGAGGATTCCCTCAATCTCACGCCGTTGCATAGTGTACTAATTTTCAATTTTAATTTTCAATTTTGAGAGCACTTACCTGAGCTTCGTTGACAAGGACAACATCTTTATTGACAATGATGCTTGTGCCCATCACCAGCGTGGTGTGGGGGGTGCCGCAGGGGTGCATGAAATTGTGCCCAAGACCCCCTAAATGTGGAGTGAAAGCACTAACCTGGGCGGCGTTGATAGGGACAACATCGCCATTGACAATGATGTTTGTGCCCATCACCAGCGTGGTGTGAGGGGTGCCGCAGGGGTGCATGGAATGGTGCCGAAGACCCCCCTAAATGTGGAGTGAAAGGAAGTACCTGGGCGGCGTTGATAGGGACAACATCTTTATTGACAATGATGTTTGTGCCCATTAGCAGCGTGGTGTGGGAAGTGCCGCAGTGGTGCATGGAATGGTGTCCAAGACCCCCTAAATGTGGAGTGAAAGGACGTACCTGGGCGGCGTTGATAGGGACAACATCTTCATTGACAATGATGTTTGTGCCCATTAGCAGCGTGGTGTGGGAAGTGCCGCAGGGGTGCATGGAATGGTGCCCAAGACCCCCTAAATGTAGAGTGAAAAGACGTACCTGGGCGGCGTTGATAGGGACAACATCTTCATTGACAATGATATTTGTGCCCATCACCAGCGTGGTGTGGGGGGTGCCGCAGGGGTGCATGAAATTGTGCCGAAGGCCCCCTAAATGTGGAGTGAAAGCACTAACCTGGGCGGCGTTGATAGGGACAACATCGCCATTGACAATGATGTTTGTGCCCATCACCAGCGTGGTGTGAGGGGTGCCGCAGGGGTGCATGGAATGGTGCTTAAGACCCCCTAAATGTGGAGTGAAAGCACTAACCTGGGCGACGTTGATAGGGACAACATCTTCATTGACAATGATGTTTGTGCCCATTAACAGCGTGGTGTGGGGGGTGCCGCAGGGGTGCATGAAATTGTGCCCAAGACCCCCTAAATGTGGAGTGAAAGCACTAACCTGGGCGGCGTTGATAGGGACAACATCGCCATTGACAATGATGTTTGTGCCCACCACCAGCGTGGTGTGAGGGGTGCCGCAGGGGTGCATGGAATGGTGCCGAAGGCCCCCTAAATGTGGAGTGAAAGCACTAACCTGGGCGGCGTTGATAGGGACAACATCGCCATTGACAATGATGTTTGTGCACATCACCAGCGTGGTGTGAGGGGTGCCGCAGGGGTGCATGGAATGGTGCCGAAGACCCCCCTAAATGTGGAGTGAAAGGACGTACCTGGGCGGCGTTGATAGGGACAACATCTTTATTGACAATGATGTTTGTGCCCATTAGCAGCGTGGTGTGGGAAGTGCCGCAGGGGTGCATGGAATGGTGCCCAAGACCCCCTAAATGTGGAGTGAAAGGACGTACCTGGGCGGCGTTGATAGGGACAACATCTTCATTGACAATGATGTTTGTGCCCATTAGCAGCGTGGTGTGGGAAGTGCCGCAGGGGTGCATGGAATGGTGCCCAAGACCCCCTAAATGTAGAGTGAAAAGACGTACCTGGGCGGCGTTGATAGGGACAACATCTTCATTGACAATGATGTTTGTGCCCATCACCAGCGTGGTGTGGGGGGTGCCGCAGGGGAACATGAAATTGTGCCGAAGGCCCCCTAAATGTGGAGTGAAAGCACTAACCTGGGCGGCGTTGATAGGGACAACATCGCCATTGACAATGATGTTTGTGCCCATCACCAGCGTGGTGTGAGGGGTGCCGCAGGGGTGCATGGAATGGTGCTTAAGACCCCCTAAATGTGGAGTGAAAGCACTAACCTGGGCGGCGTTGATAGGGACAACATCTTCATTGACAATGATGTTTGTGCCCATTAACAGCGTGGTGTGGGGGGTGCCGCAGGGGTGCATGAAATTGTGCCCAAGACCCCCTAAATGTGGAGTGAAAGCACTAACCTGGGCGGCGTTGATAGGGACAACATCGCCATTGACAATGATGTTTGTGCCCATCACCAGCGTGGTGTGAGGGGTGCCGCAGGGGTGCATGGAATGGTGCCGAAGGCCCCCTAAATGTGGAGTGAAAGCACTAACCTGGGCGGCGTTGATAGGGACAACATCTTCATTGACAATGATGTTTGTGCCCATTAACAGCGTGGTGTTGGGGGTGCTGCAGGGGTGCGTGGAATGGTGTCAAAGGCCCCCTAAATTTGAAGTGAAAGGACTTACCTGAGCTGCGTTGACAGGGACAACATCGCCAGTGACAGTGATGCTTGTGCCCATTACCAGCGTGGATGCATGCTGGGGAGTGGCATGCCTCCCCGGGGACGCTACGGCCTCAAGCAGCCACCGGCTGGCACTACCAGGGGCAGGCATCTTTAAGAGGAGGCCAGCAGCGGAAGCAAATTCCTTCATATATGAGCCCACGTATCCGAGGCAGCGAACAAAGCCCTCTTCAGGGAGATCTGCATCGTTAGGCTGGAAGAAGCACTTGCCGGGGGGTATAGGTTCGCCTTGTGTAGGTCTAGACTTGGAGTCCTGCCCTTGATCACCCTCTGCATCCTCCTCTTCTGCCGCCACGCAGTTTGATGCTAAGATGGCGTATCCACAGCCTTTGATTTCGAGCAGACATCTACCCCAGGACTCCTCCTCAAAGTCTACGCCCTGTACTTCGAAGTACCGCTTATCCCTCTCGTACATCATAGTGTACTTGCACCATGCAGCTTTCCCTTTGCTGTGAGCTCCCATGCGCCCCTCCTGGGTAGCCAGGAAGTACTCAGCTGAGCTGTGTAGCTGCATGGACTGAAGGTAGTGCTCTGCGGATTGGTACCTGTTCGGTGGGGGGAAGGTAGGTTGAGGGGTCGGCAGGGGGTCGGTGGGGGGAAGGTAGGTTGAGGGGTGGGCAGGGGGTCGGGTGGGGGAAGGCAGGATGAGGGGGCAGCAGGGGGTTGGTGGGGGGAAGTACTCAGCTGAGCTGTGCAGCTGCATGGACTGAAGGTAGTGCTCTGCGGATTGGTAACTGTTCGGTGGGGGGAAGGTAGGTTGAGGGGTCGGCAGGGGTTCAGTGGGGGGGAGGTAGGTTAAGGGGGCTGCGGATTGATACCCGCTAGGGGGGGAAGGTAGGTTGAGGGATTGTTGTACCACGTTTCGACGAATGGCTCGATGGTAGAGCTTATTGAAGCAAGAAGGTGTGGGTTTCGAATCCCTACGGGTGAGCTTTAGTGTTTGCGGTCGCTGTCAACCGCCATGGTAATGTCCAGGTGAAGTAGCAGCCCATTCTCTACCGCTGTGCGACGGGGCTCTCTTAATGCCACGCCTCACCAGGCGTTACCATTACTTTTTTAGGTTGAGGGGGCAGCAGGGGTGCAGTGGGGGGAAGGCAGGTTGAGGGGGCAGCAGGGGTTCAGTGGGGGGAAGGTAGACCCCACTTAAGCTAGCCTCCACTTAATTTAAGGGGTTTTCGGGGGTTAAGGGTATAAGGTTTAGGGTTCAGTGGTTAAGGTTTTGATTCCAAGGGTTAGGGTGTAGGAGGATTTAGGGTCTAGGTTTTAGGTTTTAGGGTTTGGTAAGTGGGGGCCAGCTTAAGTGGTGCTACCTTGCCCCAACCTACCCGTCCATTATCACATCCATGGCTGGCATGGATGACAAGAGGGATGATGCAAGAGGCACTTTCTTGTAGCCGGATACGAGGGCAGCCAGTGTTGGTACCAGAAGCACTGGCAGGAGAGCTTTACATCCCCCTTTCCTGTTTTCAACCCCGGAATTTTGAGGAGAAGGTTGTGGAGGAGGAGGAAAAGAAAAGAAAACAGAAGGCTGAGCGGCATGGCTTGAGGAAGCTATCTGTAGGGGGTCATTGGACAACACAGGAGTAGGAGGGGGAGTAGGAGTAGGAGTAAGAGGAGGAGAAGGAGGAGGAGGAGGAGGAGGAGGAGGAGGAGGAGGAGGAGGAGGAGGAGGAGGAGGAGGAGGAGGAGTAAGAGTAGGATTAGGAGGAGAATGAGGAGGAGGAGGAGGAGGAGAAGGAGTAGGAGAAGGAGTAGTAGGACTAGTAGGAGTAGGACTAGTAGGAGTAGGAGTAGGAGTAGGAGTAGGAGTAGGAGTAGGAGTAGGAGTAGGAGTAGGAGTAGGAGTAGGAGTAGGAGTAGGAGTAGGAGTAGGAGTAGGAGTAGGAGTAGGAGTAGGAGTAGGAGTAGGAGTAGGAGTAGGAGTAGGAGTAGGAGTAGGAGTAGGAGTAGGAGTAGGAGTAGGAGTAGGAGTAGGAGTAGGAGTAGGAGTAGGAGTAGGAGTAGGAGTAGGAGTAGGAGTAGGAGTAGGAGTAGGAGTAGGAGTAGGAGTAGGAGTAGGAGTAGGAGTAGGAGTAGGAGTAGGAGTAGGAGTAGGAGTAGGAGTAGGAGTAGGAGTAGGAGTAGGAGTAGGAGTAGGGAGTAGGAGTAGGAGTAGGAGTAGGAGTAGGAGTAGGAGTAGGAGTAGGAGTAGGAGTAGGAGTAGGAGTAGGAGTAGGAGTAGGAGTAGGAGTAGGAGTAGGAGTAGGAGTAGGAGTAGGAGTAGGAGTAGGAGTAGGAGTAGGAGTAGGAGGAGGAGTAGGAGGAGGAGTAGGAGGAGGAGGAGGAGTAGGAGGAGGAGTCAGGAGGAGTAGGAGGAGTAGGAGGAGTAGGAGGAGTAGGAGGAGTAGGAGGAGTAGGAGGAGTAGGAGGAGTAGGAGGAGTAGGAGGAGTAGGAGGAGGAGGAGGAGGAGGAGGAGTAGGAGGAGGAGGAATCATCTTGTGTGGGTTGGTGGCTGGTTTGAACGATGAGACTGCCAAGCCAGCTGCAAGTTGTGGTGCTCAACCACACTCAGGTAGATGGGTCCATATCGGCTATAGCCAGCTCTCATCTTGCATGCATACGTTTTTCATATAGTGTTTCCCTGTAGTGTGCAAAGAAGGAAGGGCGCTAGATCAGATTTAGCGGACTCGGGCCTGCGAAATGTTTGCGGATTCCGGGACCTTGGATGGACCATCGGGCACGTCCGATGCTTAATGTTTATGATCGTTCGTATTCCAGTACCTTGGCTGAAACATCGGCATGGACGATACTCAAGTTGCAGGCGCAGGCATCGCGCACCAGTACACCAGACGAGCCAGGTCACCAGATAGGTTAAACAGCAGCAGGTCCAACCCACCATCCATCATCCATCTACCAGATGTATGTCATAGGTCTACCATGTGATTGTTGGTTGCAACCACCAACCACCAACCACCGTAGTCCGCTAGGGTTCAAATAAAACAGCATTACGAGCAGTTACGAGTCTAATTATTGCAGACTGTGTTGCGACTGTCTGCGTTCCTCCTTGAACGTAAATATCTCCGCGGATATATGTAGCCCCAGATAGTCCCTAGAGACCTATCTTATTTGATAAATCGCTATCTCAGCCCTGTTATCACTACCGCGCCTGGGGATCGTTTCGCGGCGGGAAAGACACATAGTAATAGTCCAACCCACATTACTCGCGTCTCTAACCCAAAACACCTACACTTCAAATGAACGGGTTCCCTGCGGGCACATAACGAATTTGATTGTAAAGGGTTCCATGCGGTCATCATGGGTAAACAATTTGTAGACTCACGAAGTCACGAACTATGCAAGATACCGGTATGCTTACAACTCTCTTCTCTGCCAGAGTTCTTCTACTAATAGAAGGAAATGTGTGAATTACATTACATTGGCGCAATCAATAGAGATAGTGCAATGGAATAGATTACAAATATGAGTGTCATGAGAATCACAACTACGTACACCACTTGAAGACCCAATCTACGTAACGTCCATTATAATATACAATATACAATCTACACTGCTGTCTACATAGACATGTTTGTACCACATCTCAGATGAAAAACTGTACGCGCCTTAAGTGTTGGCACATGTAATTTCCCCCGCAAAAGTGGGTCTCAGAAAAGCATGGCGAAACTAACTTGGCAAAGGGGTCTATGGCTTTGACAGTCTCAAGCTCAGATCTGAAATCCAGTTGGCAAAGGGTCTTATGTTAGTGTTCCATTTCCTTGTTACATGTTCACAAAGTAGTCTGCCCAAGCTTTCTGGAAATAAAACCATGTAGCAATTCAAATCAGGACCATCTAACTTGCTAGGGCTTAGTAGACAGTGTACCATGGTAACCGCAACTTGGCAAAGGCCAACCACCCAGAGCGGTCTCAAGCCGGATCCCTAATCCGGTTTGGCCAAGGGACGTTTGCCAATACTTAAGGCGCGTACGGTACCCAGGGTTGGGAACAGGGTACTTCAAATGGCCAAATTGGCCAGCGCTTTAGCGCACTTGAAAACAAAGAAACTGCGCTTTGTAGTGCAAAAAACGCAAAAATTGCTTGCTGCGCCAACAAGGGGTTGCAAAAAACTGCGCTTAAAGCGCAGAGGGGGTCAAAAAGTCAGCGCTCAAAAGCTCAAAAGCGCACGCTTTGAATTACCCTGGTTGGGAAAGCTGTCACGGGGTGGGAAAATATTGTACGGCCTACTACGGTGACTGTAGCTAGCTCCGGCTTACGCTATGGTGTCCTTACCTTCACGTCCTGTGAGTAACGGTATTACACGGATGTAACAATTTCAATTTCAATATTGGACGGCCTACTACGGTGACTGTAGCTAGCTCCGGCTTACGCTATGGTGTCCTTACCTTCACGTCCTGTGAGTAACGGTATTACACGGATGTAACAATTTCAATTTCAATATTGGACGGCCTACTACGGTGACTGTAGCTAGCTCCGGCTTACGCTATGGTGTCCTTACCTTCACGTCCTGTGAGTAACGGTATTACACGGATGTAACAATTTCAATTTCAATATTGGACGGCCTACTACGGTGACTGTAGCTAGCTCCGGCTTACGCTATGGTGTCCTTACCTTCACGTCCTGTGAGTAACGGTATTACACGGATGTAACAATTTCAATTTCAATATTGGACGGCCTACTACGGTGACTGTAGCTAGCTCCGGCTTACGCTATGCAATCCGGCTTACGCTATGCAATCGTGGAAAAGCTGCTTTTTCTAGGATGCTCACTAAGGCCCAAAAGGCACACCACATGCTTCGTAGGCGATGCCATACTATGGAGATATACAATATTGATATTCTCACCCACCTGTTTGATTCTCTTGTACAACCTATCCTGAATTTTGGCTGTGAGGTGTGGGCTCCTTCTATTCTGAACAACACACTTATCTCAAATGACCATGCTTGTGAGAAATGCATAGAGGTATACTTAAACAAATGTTGGGTGTTTGCCAATCTACTACATCTAATATTATCATGGAAGAGGGTAGAACCCCGTTGTGTTTTGCTTGGCTTAAACAAGCTTTGCGCTTCTGGAACAAAGACCATACATAAAGAACCTGAGGATCTCATTAGAAATGGCTCTTGAGGAATCTTTTGACTCCAACACTGGCTGGGTTCATGACTTGCGTTGTGCTCTCCACAAGCTAGGATCCAGTAAAAACATCAACATTTTGGAGGCTGTCGATGTCGAAGGTATTATGTCTGAAGTTTTTGAGTCATGGAGGTTTAAGTACCCAAGTGACACCAATGCAGTTAGAGACATCCCTGATGAGAGAAGGTTGGCTTTAAACGCCTCCGATACCAAAAATGGTTTCGCAGCCAACAGCAATGATGAGAATGGCTTGATTCCCTTTACATCCGCCTTACATAAGCAGGATCAGATTCGTTCTATAGCACAGTTTAGAATGGGGTTCCCATTGGCTGAACACAGAAAGAATGAGGGTGGTGGATAGAGCACACATCCCTCGCTCAATGAGACACTGTCAAATGTGTGGGTTCACAAAAAACTGAGGATGAAATGCATATGTTTGAGTGCCCTTTTTATAATGATATTCGCCTCCGCTACCAGAATCTGTTTTACAGATATTTATAGGCATGTCCATGAGGATACCGACTTAACCGTATGGAATGTGGAATTCTCTGCGATTCCACATTCAGAACCTTTATGAATGGAAATGGCACTAAGTATTTTTGGGCAGCAACCTAGCCGACTATCTTTCTACTTGTAGAAGAGCAAGACAGGAAGCCCTGGACTGCTTAGTGGCACCGTAATTTATTATCCCTTTTTTTTCTTCTTGAGACTTCTCATTTGTTAGCTTCTTACCTCCGCCACTGTAAGTGGTTGAGATCTGGGTCCTGCTCTAAGGGGTTTAATACCTACGCCACCAAAACGGTGGTTGGGAGTTTGGTTTGTTTGTCCTCGACACACCCCTGATGTAATGGGGTTTTTTGCTTTGTGGGTGCTTTTTCTTTTTGTTTAAAGCACAGAGTCTCATACACCCTCGCGGTGTCAAGTAGACTTTAACATGTAATGTAATGTAATGGTGTCCTTACCTTCACGTCCTGTGAGTAACGGTATTACACGGATGTAACAATTTCAATTTCAATATTGGACGGCCTACTACGGTGACTGTAGCTAGCTCCGGCTTACGCTATGGTGTCCTTACCTTCACGTCCTGTGAGTAACGGTATTACACGGATGTAACAATTTCAATTTCAATATTGTACGGCCTACTACGGTGACTGTAGCTAGCTCCGGCTTACGCTATGGTGTCCTTACCTTCACGTCCTGTGAGTAACGGTATTACACGGATGTAACAATTACAATTTCAATATTGGACGGCCTACTACGGTGACTGTAGCTAGCTCCGGCTTACGCTATGGTGTCCTTACCTTCACGTCCTGTGAGTAACGGTATTACACGGATGTAACAATTTCAATTTCAATATTGGACGGCCTACTACGGTGACTGTAGCTAGCTCCGGCTTACGCTATGGTTGTCCTTACCTTCACGTCCTGTGAAGTAACGGTATTACACGGATGTAACAATTTCAATTTCAATATTGGACGGCCTACTACGGTGACTGTAGCTAGCTCCGGCTTACGCTATGGTGTCCTTACCTTCACGTCCTGTGAGTAACGGTATTACACGGATGTAACAATTTCAATTTCAATATTGGACGGCCTACTACGGTGACTGTAGCTAGCTCCGGCTTACGCTATGCAATCCGGCTTACGCTATGCAATCGTGGAAAAGCTGCTTTTTCTAGGATGCTCACTAAGGCCCAAAAGGCACACCACATGCTTCGTAGGCGATGCCATACTATGGAGATATACAATATTGATATTCTCACCACCTGTTTGATTCTCTTGTACAACCTATCCTGAATTTTTGGCTGTGAGGTGTGGGCTCCTTCTATTCTGAACAACACACTTATCTCAAATGACCATGCTTGTGAGAAATGGCATAGAGGTATACTTAAACAAATGTTGGGTGTTTGCCAATCTACTACATCTAATATTATCATGGAAGAGCTGGGTAGAACCCCGTTGTGTTTTGCTTGGCTTAAACAAGCTTTGCGCTTCTGGAACAAGACCATACATAAAGAACCTGAGGATCTCATTAGAATGGCTCTTGAGGAATTTTTGACTCCAACACTGGCTGGGTTCATGACTTTGCGTTGTGCTCTCCACAAGCTAGGATCCAGTAAAAACATCAACATTTTGGAGGCTGTCGATGTCGAACGGTATTATGTCTGAAGTTTTTGAGTCATGGAGGTTTAAGTACCCAAGTGACACCAAATGCACAGTTAGAGACATCCCTGATGAGAGAAGGGTTGGCTTAAACGCCTCCGATACAAAAATGGTTCGCAGCCAACAGCAATGATGAGAATGGCTTGATTCCCTTTACATCCGCCTTACATAAGCAGGATCAGATTCGTTCTATAGCCACAGTTTAGAATGGGTTCCCATTGGCTGAACACAGAAGAATGAGGGTGGTGGATAGAGCACACATCCCTCGCTCAATGAGACACTGTCAAATGTGTGGGTTCCAAAAAACTGAGGATGAAATGCATATGTTTGAGTGCCCTTTTTATAATGATATTTCGCCTCCGCTACCAGAATCTGTTTACAGATATTTATAGCATGTCCATGAGGATACCGACTTAACCGTATGGAATGTGGAATTTCTGCGATTCCACATTCAGAACCTTTATGAATGGAAATGGCACTAAGTATTTTGGAGCAACCTAGCCCGACTATCTTTCTACTTGTAGAAAGAGCAAGACAGGAAGCCCTGGACTGCCCTTAGTGCACCGTAATTTATTATCCCTTTTTTTTTCTCCCCTCTGAGACTTTTCTCATTTGTTAGCTTCTACCTCCGCCACTGTAAGTGGTTGAGATCTGCCCGGTCCTGCCTCTAAGGGGTTTAATACCTACGCCACCAAAACGGTGTTGGGAGTTTGGTTTGTTTGTCCTCGACACACCCTGATGTAATGGGGTTTTTTGCTTTGTGGGTGCTTTTTCTTTTTGTTTAAAGCACAGAAGTCTCATACACCCCTCGCCCCCGGTGTCAAGTAGACTTTACACCACGTAATGTAAAATGTAATGGTGTCCTTACCTTCACGTCCTGTGAGTAACGGTATTACCACGGACCCCTGTAACAATTTCAATTTCAAATATTGGACGGCCTACTACGGTGACTGTAGCTAGCTCCGGCTTACGCTATGGTGTCCTACCTTCACGTCCTGTGCAGTAACGGTATTACACGGATGTAACAATTTCAATTTGCAATATTTGGACGGGCCTACTACGGTGACTTGTAGCTAGCTCCGGCTTACGCTAATCGGGTTGCCTTACGCTTCACGTCCTGTGGAGTAACGGTATTACACGGATGTAACAATTTCAATTTCAATATTGGACGGCCCTACTACGGTTGACTGTAGCTAGCTCCGGCTTACGCTATGCGCGTGTCACTTACCTTCACGTCCGCCTCGTGCCCAGTAACGCGTATTACACGGATGTAACAATTTCTCAATTTCAATCTCCTTATTGGACGCGCCCCGTACTACGGTGACTGTAGCTACGCTCCGGCTTACGCTATGGTGCTCCTTACCTTCACGTCCCTGTGAGTAACGGTATTACACGAAACGTGCTCCAAACCCAATGTTACAAAAATCAATATTGCGACGGCCTACTACCGGTGATGTAGCTCACCGCTCCGGCTTTAAACACCTTATTGGTGCGACTGTCCCCCCTTAACCTCACGTCCTGTGGAGCTTAACGTATTACAATCGCATTGTAACAATATCAATTCTTCAATATTTGGGATACGGGTTCTGTGAGGGGCCCTACTACGGTGACTGTAGCTAGCCTCCGGCTTACGCTATGGTGTCCTTACCCTTCCAAGATCCTGTGAGTAACGGTTACAACAACGGATGTACATTTCAATTTCAATATTGGACGGCCTACTACGGTGACTGTAGCTAGCTCTCGGCTTACGCTATGGTGTCCTACCTTCACGTCTGTTGAGTAACGGTATTACACGGAATGTAACAATTATCAATTTGCAATATTGGACGGCTAAGCTACGGTGAACTGTAGCTAGCTCGGCTGTACGCTATGGTGTCCTTACCTTCAACGTCCTGTGAGTAAACGGTATTACAGGATGTAACAATTACAATTTCAATATTGACGGCCTACTACGGGTGACTGTAGCTAGCTCGCCGCTTTAACGTATGGTGTCCTTACCTTCAACGTCCTGTGAGTAAGGTAATTACACGGATGTAACATTTCAATTTCAAATATTGTACTACATACGGCCTACTATACGGTGAACCTGTAGCTAGCTTCCGGCACGCTATGGTGTCCTTACCTTCATCGTCCTGTGAGTAACGTAATTACACGGATGTACAGATTTCGCAATTTCAATATTGTTAACGGCCTACTACGTGACCTGTAAGCTAAGCTCGGCTTACGGCTATGTGTTCCTTACCATTCAACGTTCCTGTAGTAACGGTATTACACGGATTGTAACAATTTCAAATTTCATATTGGAGCGCCTACTACGGTGAACTGAGCCTTAGCTCCGGCTTACGCTATGGGTGTCGTCCTTAACCTACACTCAACGTCCCTGTGAGTAACGGCGGTATTACAACAACGGAATGTGTAACAATTTGTCAATTTCAAATATATTGGAGGAACGGCCTAGCCTACGGTGACTGTA
>JAJSRW010001654.1:0-33888 GCA_022414725.1 Microglena sp. YARC | reverse complement strand
CGGGCGTCTTGTAACCCCAAAACAAGCGACAAATCCCCTCCGTGATGCTAATTCGACTTAAAGACTACAACGCCCACATAACCCCGTGTCCAGACGGGTAAACCGCAGGCAGTGACGGAACCGATGCAGTTAGACGGAAAGCCGCCATGATGAGCAAAGATCGTCCTCCTATAAATTCACGATCCTAGCTCATTTATTTAAACAATCAATCATGTTTAACAAACAAGATACCTGGCGACAAAATGATCTTTGGATACCTGGGGTCCTCGTCTATCCCGTACGTGATCAACAAGACCATCGTTGCGTCTATCGCAATAATAAGCCAAACGGGGATAACGAACTAGACCAGTGAATCGTGCTGACGACAAGGGACTGCGCAGTTTGGTCTCTCTTCCCCATGGCTGTTGAAGCGTCATCATCGCAGTCATCCCCTCCGACAAGACCCATTTGGGACATCGTGCACTAGGCATCGTAATGCAGTTGGTGAAAGTGGGTAGAGCGCTCGTGGCAGGAATTTCTGGTCATGCGAAGGTCATTACCATCTTTGTCCAAGTCGTCAATCTTTTAGTTGGCACAACTTTATTGAGCTGATGTAGGTTGCCGGAAAGAACCAACTTCAACTTTGTCACATCCTCGTCACGACCTCTAGATGACGTACCCCAACTCTAGTTATGGATTTGCTGAAGTTCAGGAAGGAGATGCTGTCGTTACACGATTCTAAACACGGACATAAAAAACGAAAAGTGAGAAACCTGATCGGAGAAGTGCAAGAACAGTGCTTGCGGTCCTGAAAGAAGAGGTCGCGAAAGTAAGCCCGCAGTCACAAGTGATGAGCAGTTGATACAATAATCGATGACCTCGACAACCGCCAGATCGTCGTACAGGCTCTAATGGAGGACAGACAACGGATACAGGAACTCGTGTGTGGCCTCCGTTCGCGGCAATCATTTACAAGGCTAGCCTTGCTATTGGACCCGATCCATGCGTTTACACAGATAACCCTCCGCCAGGTCCTCCAGTAAACAGCAGAGACCCAGTTTCCCTTCAAGAAGCGTGAGGAAAATTCCAGAGCTCAAAAACTTATGCTTTAGACCTTGAGCAGTAATAAACATACCTACATCGACTTGCAAGTATCACATACAGTGTGTTCAAGCCTCCCGGCATGATTTTTTAACTGTTCCGAACATGGTCTTGGATCGGAATTATGATTCCTCTGTCTGTGCGATGATATCAGGCTAGCAGTCGTTCTGGTAGGCTCTACAATTTCTGAGTAGACATTTCAAGAAATTCCTCCGAACGTGAGGTGGATCCACCATTATAACGGGATACTAATACTATTCTTGTTTGCTTCTGACAGTCCCGTTGATTATGACGCCGTGTGGATAATCCGGGACACATCGATGGTCACAAACCAGTGTTGTCTTTCAGTGACATCACGTGTTTTTCCATTTCGATGAAGAGCAAGGACGGTGTCAGTGTCACTTCGAGAGTTGCAGCCATAGTCGGGGCGTTCGTGCCCGAAGTCCTCAGCTATGTGAAAGAGTATCTGGAGATTACGCTGTGCATGGAAGGGTAAGCTTCAGAAAAAGAAGTGTGACACACATCCACAGCACACTTCCCGGCTCCTGCATCGATTGTTGTCATTTCTGCAGGGACGCCTTCTGCTTTGCAGTTCGATTCATTGTTTCTCTACGACATGCGGATCTTGGACCCAACGATAACATTGAGCAGCGCGTTTTTGCGAAGAGGGGGGGTGAAGGGAAGATACACCTACTGGGTTTCATCCGACTCGAATGCCAAAAGAGTGGACCCCAAATCTGTGTGGGCAAGGATAACAGCCCCTGTCAATGACTTTTCTCCATACGCCTCAAGGTAGGCGCCCTAGCAGCAGCAAGTAACCCTTGCCAGCTTCGCATCCTGCACGTGAAGAAGCAAACAAGAGGGGTGTCAATGGACGTCACGGATGTAGATTTGACGCTGGGTAACTGGCGCAAATCCGTTGGACAAAACGCGATGTCTGGATTTCTTGCGTTTCCACCCAGTTTGGTCATTGGTGACACACAGACGATCGAGGAAAGTGTACTCGAGCAATCTCCAAACACACTTGAATGTACCAGACCGGCACCGGTGTGAGAATATCGTGCCCTATCCCCATGGATGTGTCCCATTTGGAGGATGAGAAGCGGATGATGTCGTGATGCCCTGTTGCGAATGTAAGGAGGTGGCACCACCACTTTCCTGGGGAACTACAATGGACCCGGTGAATACACATGAGCTGGCGACTGGTGAGCTGCCAGAGGAAGTTGCCGACAAGGTTCACCGCCGTGATTGCACACCTTGATGTTATTCTGGACACACCATCTCTGGTGGAAATCTCTCCGTTGAGACTAGTTTGAAGTTTCCTGCATGACTTGATCAAACCGAAGGACTGCATTGCCTAACGACGGAGGACAGCGGAAGTCCAAACTGTTGCCGAGAGCATGTCCGTTCTTGCTGCCCGATGCTGGACCTCAGAACGTCTTCATCGAGACGAGCATGCTTCCCTCAACTGGAAGCTTGGATTCAAGAATGCTGTGTACAAGGTCTACGATGTCGGCTGGTTGGCTAATTCTGGACATATTCGAGGAACAAGTGGAAACAGCTGAATGAGGCAGCGGACAATCCACAAATGGCTGACCTGGATCTGAGCACATGCTGCGGCTCATGTTTTACATCCACCCATCCGCTGAATGAAAAGTAACGGTGCAACTGCATTCAACACGGTACCTGTGCGGGCCCTCGGCGGACGCCGGCCACATCTCGGGAACGACTATGGGAACTTCAAATGCCAATCCTTGTGAAGAGACATGCGTGTGACCTTCCTGATCCCATAACACGCTATCCAAGCGCACCATCTCAAGCGCACGCATCCAACGGCACGCATCCAAGCGGCACGCATCCAAGCGGATGACTATCACCGAGCCGAAACACACCTGTGATGATGATGATGATGATGACGAGATTCCCAAAGCCTGGACCAAGTCGGCCGTTTGCAGTTTGCAGTGAAAAACGGTCTGGACCCATACGCTGTGCGTTTGAGTGATTCTCCCCGACGGAGATGCTTCCGCGATCGTGTGTACGCGTTCAAAGGTGACCTCCATCAGAGAGAGTAAGTAATGGATATTTCTTCGTCCAGGGCGTGTACATCAAATCCGATTCTGCGTATGTCGATGGCATGTTTGAGTTCCCGAAGAATCAGCGTTCACAGATGGTTAGATATAGTCGCGAGGACTTTTTGATGGTTCTCTTGTTAGATGATGGAGAGCTCAAGCAGAAGAGGTTTCGGTTGGATGCTGAGCAGGTAGCTCAGTTGAAGATAGAAGGCTATCAATGCTATCAAGGGT
This sequence comes from Microglena sp. YARC, assembly GCA_022414725.1. Classification (NCBI taxonomy): domain Eukaryota; kingdom Viridiplantae; phylum Chlorophyta; class Chlorophyceae; order Chlamydomonadales; family Chlamydomonadaceae; genus Microglena; species Microglena sp. YARC. The sequence goes on along the minus strand of JAJSRW010001654.1, from coordinate 30,505 downwards.
GACACCCCATCGAGGATGGGGGTGTGTGAGCCCCATCCCATGCCTGATGGGGGGGGTGTTCCAGCCTCCCGGCCGATTTTTTATGTTGCAAACATGGTCTTGAGCGGAATTGTGATCCTCCGTGCTGAATATTCGGCAAGCGAGTCGTTCCGGAGCTCTAAATTGAGCAGAACCATGAATTGCCGGGAGGCTCTTCAAGCTGTTTAATTTGTTGTCGAAACTATCCGGCCTGATGCTTCTGATAGTAAATCAACAATTGCGTTTACATATAGCTTCTAGAAGAACTGGAGTCATCGTGACTCAGCAGTGTTCAGCTTTCCTTATTTGTATGGCCTGTCTCCTGTGTCGCCCCATTTTAATGTTCCACAATTTTTGTCGGTCTCCGACTTGTACAGTCAAAGGATGTTACTAAAATGAAAGGCCGCTTCGTTGTACGGCACACCTTCGGTGTACCTGACCCAAATAGTAGAAATCCACGGGGCAGTGGGACACCAATACCAATAATATCAACATAATTGCAAGAGAATATCGTGGTTCATCTTTTTAGATCACGGCTCTCCATCCTGCAGACTCCGTATCGTGCCTATTTTGTCGACGGTACTTTCGAGGAGTGTCATTGAAGCGTTGCCCTTGTACAGTTTTTTGAATTTTTTATGTTTCAGTTTTTTTTTATTAAGTTTTATTAACGGAGCCTTCCTATGTTGGAAGCAGGAATAATTGCAACTGAATTTCAAAAATTCATAGTCCCTTTTAAAATGCTAGGTGCTAGAGAAGGAGTTTAACATTGTAAACGATATTTCACCAAAAAGCCCGTAAAAAAAGGATGTTGTTACTCGTTCCACCAAAAATTTATCTCCAAGACGACGCAACAAAATCGTCTTACAAAGTCCAAAAAGAAAAGGATAAATCAACCGAAAAATCCGGCGCGACAAGGCTTCGTCAGGAACCTTTAAGGCTTCGTCAGGAACAAGGCTTCGTCAGGAACCAAAGGCTTCGTCGGAACCAAGGCTTCGTCAGGAACCAAGTCAGGAACCACAGGCTTTCGTACAAGGCTTCGTTCAGGAGCTTCGTCAGGAACCAAAGCTTCTGTCAGACCCAAAGCTTCTTCAAGACCCCAAAGCTCTTTCAAGACCCAAAGAGCAATAATGAAAACAATGCGGAACTTTATTGAGTCTTTTTCATTTTACTGTTCACCGAGTGTAAGTGACGACGGTGTATACATGTCTGCGAACGCAAAATCAATAAATGAAACGTCTCATTATCATTTACCGTGTTTCATTTCTAGGAAAAAAACGATTGCGCGGTCAATTCGTTCGTTGATTTTGTATTTGTAAGGACATGTAAAGTTCTTTTCAATGGCACTGACAATTGTAACACGTATCCTTGGAGAACTCGTTCTCACAGCTTGCCTGGCCGTGTGCACGGCGTTGTATGTGTTCATGTCTATATCGGACATCCACACAAGATGCAAAAAGCGTATCGAGATGTTCGATTGGAGTGTCTGTCTTGGTGAGTTCTAAGTTGCTCCAGAATGCGCCCGATGGTAATGAGACTTGTAACAATACTAATCACGTTATTGTCTTGAAGAAGGGTGACGGTAAGTCCGCAAATGTGGAAGACGATTCCGACTCCGGGGAAGAATATACGATTGCCATGAGACAATGAAGATGACGAGTAGACAATATGATCGACATTGTCGGGACGATTTCATTACTCCAAATTTATCACCATGCATCGAGGACCATTCTGGTAAATTATACCCCACAAACTTTCTTGTGTCATCACGGATACTGATGTTGGTGATGTTTGATGCTGATGGTACTAATAGTACCGATACTGGTTCCGCTACTACCTTTACACAACAGACTGAAATAGTACCTATTGAGGGTGATAGTGAATCTCTTCGACCCAATAATTTGAACGAGGGTAAAACTCAAGTCTATGCGCCGTCGACGAGCTTAGGAGACTTCTTTCTAGTTACGAACACCCCCTGGTGTGACAGCAACTGCTATTGCTCCTGTGAGAAAGATGCCATCATATCTCTTTTTAATAAGTACCGCGTTGTAACCGGATGCCGGAGTTGACCCGAATATTTTTTTAGTGATCCGTTTAAATACAAAACGGCGAGTACAATCCTGTGTTGATAATCTTATGGTATCAGGTTTATTCGGTTTACGATCTATGTTTGTGTAAGCGTTCTCCGAGTGCGAACTCCCCCTCGAAACGCGAACGCTCACTTTCTAAACGAGAAAAACAACGCGAACGCATTAACGCGAACACGAAACAAACGCGAACGCAAAAACGAGATCTGCGCGGGAACGAAGAAAACAAACGCGAACGCGAACGAGAAAACATGCGAACGAAAACAAACGCGAACGCGAACGCCGAAAGAAAATGGGAGTGAGGAGTCCTCAGAAACGCGAAAGATCTTAAACGTCGTGAAGTAGACAACAATAAGATGACGCATCATCGATCAAAGCGAAATGAAGAAGAATCTGTGTCACGCAACCGAGCGTAACACACACCTCCTACCATCATCGCTCTACAATATGAAACGCCGAGCTATGTTTGATCCGGATTCCCTAACGCCCAAAAAAGCAAGAATAACCGTGACAACAACAACGATAGTGAAAGCGACAGCAATGACGCGCAAAAACAGTGACCGCACCCGCACCCGCAACAATGATTGACAGTGATAGAATGCGAGTGAGAATGAGAATGAGAATGAGAATGAGAATAGGCGCGAAAGGGAGCGGGCGTGGGGCGCTGGGTGTGGGCGCTGGTCGCGACAGAATGAACGGACTTCACATTAATGGTGGGGACAATGGTGATACAACACAACAAATCCATTTCTAAAAACGTTGGCCCGGAATCTAGCGCCCGTGGTGGTAATAATAACGGCCCCTCTTCGTTATGATGCGCTTCTCTCGAAACTAATACCCGTTCGGAATGCCACCTTTCAATGTTTCTATTATGCCTCCTCAAGAATGGCAAAATATCAACGTAACTCTTGGTTTCGATCAACCGGAACCCCTCGTAAACAATTCGCTACCCCCTTGACACGAATTCCTTTCGTCCTCAGCGCCTGGTCGAGGTACTTGTTCATCGCGCCTTCTCCGGATCTTGGTTGCCCCCGTGATACCGTCCGACTCGGCCTTGTTCCATATCTTCCACTCGTCGAATGCTGCGTCGAGCGTGAGCGTTTCCGCCGATACCGTGTCTTCTTCGACCTTCTCTACACACTTGTCGACGAAATCGGCAAGGTGATCGTTGTCGCGCTGGTACTGGTGAGTACACGCCATGACGGGCTCAGGCTCCTCGAGCGCCTGCCCTGAACGTGGCCGTGTATGTGTGTATCAGCATCGATACGAAGTGCTCCTTCCAATGCTCCAACTTTGACGATAGTTCAAGGTCCATGGGGAACTCGTTAGGGTGGTCCGGGATGGCTTGGGCACGAACTTGGACTTGAACTCTATCACGCGTATGCGTCGCCACGTGCCTCCGTCGTCCGAAGGACCGAAGGTAAATGGTTGCACTGTAGAAACAACTTGAATTGCGGCTTCCACTCAACGGGGGGCTTGTACAACTCCCTGCACTGAATGGTATCTCCTCCCGACAACTCTTTCATTAGTCCGATGTTCAGTATATGCTCGTTCTCGCATGGCTCCTGCAGCACGCCGAACCGCCTTCCTTTGGCACCTAGCGATTTCGGATGTGGCTGCGTTGCTAGCCGCTCTCTTGGCGCGTAAGAAGAGTGACAGGGAACTTGCAGCAATAGTCCCCAAGCGACTTTTCCATGAGAGAGATCGTGGATGGACTTGCCGTTCGATCCGCTTCCTGTCCACACGTTCATGCGCTCGTACCGGATGTGCCCTGAGAGACAATCCGCGAGCGTCCTTAGAAGGTACGTGCGCACGTCCTCTCGTGGGTGCGTCTGAGCGAAGAAACTTGTTTATTTTTGGCGACCACTGGGTGGTCGCGATGGAATGGGGTGTACGCACAACCCGTCGAGAAGGAAATGTAGTCGTCAGGACGACCGTCACGGAACTCGAAAGCGCTCCAAGTCGTTACACTCCGTTTCTCGAACCCCACCAGAGAGCAGTTGCTGTCAAGGAGGTCGCAGAACTTCTCGACCATGAACAACTCACAGCACTCGCGCATCACGTTGTCCTTGAAAGCGGTCTTCTTCAACTGCAGGGATACGGCGGTGAGTTTGTGAGCCAGCTCGATCAACCTTTTCTGCTCAGACGCATCAACCGTCAGGGACATGGATTGAATGTTCATGTAGCGCGGGTGTATTCGCTGACCACTTCGGTGCTGATCTTGCCGCGTAGAGTGTATGCGGAATCGGGTCTCGTGCCATCGATGGTTCCTGAACTCGTACCAGATGCGCATCTTGATGGAAGCGCACACGTAATCATAGCGATACAATGTGGTGCACCACGCGAGCGACGTCATAATGCGTCCAGTTCGAGCTCTGCATGATGAGCGAGTGTAGATCTTGCGGATAAGGTTCAGGTACGCCTCGGGGTTGTCGTGTTTTGCCCACATATGTAGTGTGCCTATCCCGAGTCCTCCTGTGCGCATCTTGTTCCACAAACGAGCGCACTCAGGTGTTCACATACTTTGGCGACTGTTGGCTGAATTCCTCCCACTTGTCTAGTAGGCGATGATCTATATTGCGCAGACACCAACCTACGCGGACCCACTCGTTGTAGCAGTCGGCGCGAGCTGGAGAAAGCATCATCACAATCTGGGAAATGCGAAGGAACTCATCGGCGGAGACGTGGTTGTTCCTACAATCGTCTTCCTGCATGACTACATTCTGGATCGTCTCTCGCATTCTGTTGCGATGTTCTCGTGTGCGTGAGAATACAGTCACCTCATCAAGACTATCTTCTCTTAGCTCGCTCTCGGTGTACTTGTTCCGGATAGAGAGTATGTCTGAGAGATGTTGTTCGTCTTCCGCTATCGGGACCTCCGCTAGTGAGGAGACGGAGTCCCACTCTAGCACGCTGTGCACGGTGTACGGCGTGGCACCAGGTTTTCGACTTCCGTACATCATCCAGTTGTTCTTTTCGATGACTGCCTCGTCCACGACATCCTCGATGCGCGATAACAAGCCAGGGATGTGTGTGGAGAACAGGGCCGATAGGTCATCTAGGACCTTCTGTCTGAGGAGGTACTGCACCTCGGTGCGGGTCACGATGTCCGGGACGATGATGTGCAGTCCGTCTTTAGCACGCCGCTCTTGAAGAGCATAGGAGCCTTGGATCGGGACATGACAAAGAAACGGATGCGTGGAGCGTCGACAAATTCTCGGATGCGTTGAAGGTATATTTTGCATATCTGAGGTGCCAATGAGCGAATGTCCACTATGGACTTGTCAGGAGAAGCCCTGCCGCCTCCAATACATCCCGAATCAAGTCTCAGGTCTAGGTCAATGACGACCGGTCCGATGTGGCGGTGCTTCTCTGTGAGCGAGAGATCCGGTGCGCCTGCATTTACTGCTTCACGGTACAGACGGTGGAAATCTTCCTGGTCGGATGCGGATATGTAGTATGATCCTGCACTGCACGAGCGTCCTCCTCCCATGCCGGTGTGTGTGAATTCGTCCCCTTTATGTACACGGCGCTGGGATAGAAACCGGTGAAGCGCCTGCTCAGCCAGTTGCGGAGAGATGGGCGCGCTTGCATCATGTTGCTGTTGTGAAGGATTACCCATGGTAGCTCTTGGCGCTCCACTGTGGATTATAGTGTGAATATGTAATATGCCTTTTATTTTCAACACGATTGTATCACTTTCATCAAAATATGTGTTATCGTAAATGTGCGAGTAAGCACTTTAGTAGTTGTTGTTCGTAACTTTTATACATTGTATCAACTGCTGCATATCTTGGTTTCTGATGAAGACTTGGAATAATCGAGAGAGCCTGTTTGCAGATAAAGATTGTCCGCAATGTGTGTTCCGACAAGGATGTCAGCCAGCCAGCTCAGTGAGTCATTGACTCGCGGACGATTGCACTAAAAATAATTCGCGCCTGTCAGTAAGTAAGTACATTTGTATCAAGCACAAATGTTTAATATTTGCAGCGAAAGAGTGATGTGTAAGATCTCCCCCTCCCGAGATTGTATTCGCACTGTCCGAATTACGTTTACGGGATGCCCTCGGCGCGTTTTTCATCACAACCTTAACAATGATGGCCTCGAGTTTTGTGGGGACGGAAATGAAGGGTGTGAGAAGCACCAGGGTTGCATCGAAGATTCATGTATGTTCAAGTATCGCAAGCGCATTCAGAACAGTCAGAAAGTGCGTAAGAAAATCTTCGAGACCTTCATTGAATCACTGAACAACATATCGAATAAGGAGACCCAAATTGTCAGTGATGTAATCAATGACTTGGCAAATGAGGAACATGCCCGTGAACAAGAATGTCCCTACATGTATGAAAGGGTCGAAATTGAAAAGCGTCTCTCACAGGATCCCTACCAATTTTTTTAGATGTAATGGGCGTTCCTGCCTCCCGGCGGATTTTTTGAAATGTCTACTCAGAATTTAGAGCCTCCAGAAAGACTCGCTAGCTTGAGATATCAGCCCAGAGGAATCACAATTCCGCTCCATACCATGTTTCGCGACCAGTAAAAATCCGCCGGGAGTCTGGAACGCCCATTATGTCGAGATGTTGTGTGTGAGAGAGAGAGAGAGAGAGAGAGAAAATATGTTACAATGTGGACGTGTGTCCCATCAATCCAATTAACTACAGTGATTGTATCACATATCATCTACATCTTCTTCGTCTTGATCTTCGGCAATTTGTTCAAGATGGTCGTCATGTTTTCAGTAGATTCCTCTTGCAGATGATCAAAGCGCCGTTTCTCAGCTCTGCTACGCGTGAATGTGTTGGATTTAATGATATCCGCCCATTCCTCATCGGTCAGCGCGGATGGTGAAATTGTCTCTGACCTCATTGATTGATTGATTGATTGATTGATTGATTGATTGATTGATTGATTGATTGATTGATTGATTGATTGATTGATTGATTGATTGATTGATTGATTGATTGATTGATTGATTGATTGATTGATTGATTGATTGATTGATTGATTGATTGATTGATTGATTGATTAAGTTTGTCACCCATTTATGCTGTGTTAACTGTGGTTTAGGGGTTTACGCGAGGAATTGCGGTTCAATCTCCCCGCACCAATGAGTACGTTACAAAGGGTGGGTGTCTTGCGGCTTCCACGATGCGCCGTATAACCTTCTTCACACTGTACGGGTACCAAGGAACCTCTGCCACACCGAAGCACAGGAGCACGCATATCGCGGACAACGTGGCCCCGAGCATCTCGGCTCCCACGTACACGCCCAGGAACTCTCCCTTGCATCCTGCGCCCTCGTTGAAGACCGTCGGACTTGCCAACACGCGGGCAGGATTCATTGCACCACCGGTGAGCGGTCCTATGGCAAGGTCTGGTGCAAGGAGAGCCAGTCCGATCATGATAGGACCGATGGTACCGTACCCGTGCTTGTTTTGAGTGTACCACACGACCGCGAAGACACACAGTGTGAACACGAACGTTCCGAGCCCTTCGATAGCCAGCACGCGCCTGTCTGTGATCCCTTCGCTTGGCAAGAAGCATCCTAAGCCAGGTCCCCCCACGCTGACGCCCGGGATCATGAGCGAGAGGTACATTGCGCCTAAGACGCATCCAACGTACTGCGATACAGCGTAGAGGACTGCCTCGTGCGGGTGCGTGTACCCCATCAACGTGAAAACCCATGTGACGCAAGGATTCAGGTGCCCCCCGGAGATGCGGGCGGTCGCTAGAACCATGATGGACAACGTGGCTGCGTTGCACCATGGTGTAGGGGATAACGACCCCAATATGTGGAAGAAGAAGCATGCCACGACTTCGGCTGCACAACGATTGGAGAGCGATAACACTGTCGGCGCGGATTTATTTTGTTGTTCTTGCTCATTCTCGTCATCATGATGTGTCGGCCCCTCGTCATGTTTGGATACAACAACACTGATTATGGGAATATTAGGAGGAGGACAAGGCGAATGTATGTCGCTACTGAATGCTCTTCGATCCGGATTTAGATTCGATGTACTCATGATGGCAAAATGTTGAATACAGTCAGTGGAACAATAAGATAAACATGAAAATAATCGTACCGACAAAGGGACTTTACGGCGTCTGCAGGATGGATGAACGTGATCTAAAAAAGAAACACGATATTCTCGTTAAAATCTTGCAATTTGTTGATTTAAAACGCATATTGTTGTAGACACCATTCGGCCACACTCCGGTGTGTCTGTACACAATACATTTCAAGTGACCCAATCACGATTATTGTTTACATTGTTCCACAAATACGTCAACGGAATACTTAAATGAAACCGCTTCGTGTACGGCACACCTTGCGGTGTAACCTACCGGTGTTCTCGCGACCACCTTCTTGCACGTACCAGTACTCCACGCGAATTATTCTGTGCCTTTGCTGCACGCGCCTGTTCTGAACGCAACTGTGCTGCACGCAACTGTGCTGCACGCGCCTGCGCCTCTGCCTGTGCCTTTGCACGCGCCTGCGCCTCTGCCTGTGCCTTTGCACGCGCCTGATCCTGTGCCTGTGCTGCACGCGCCTGCGCCTCTGCCTGTGCCTTTGCACGCGCATGATCCTGTGCCTGTGCTGCACGCGCCTGCGCCTCTGCCTCTGCCTGTGCCTTTGCACGCGCCAGTGCTTGTGCTTGTGCTTGTGCTTGTGCTTGTGCTTGTGCTTGTGCTTGTGCTTGTGCTTGTGCTTGTGCTTGTGCTTGTGCTTGTGCTTGTGCCTGTGCTGCACGCGCCTGCGCCTCTTCCTGTGCTTGTGCTTGTGCCTGATCCTGTGCCTGTGCTGCATGCGCCTGCGCCTCTGCCTGCTCATCTGCCTTTGCATTTGCACGCGCCTGATCCTGTGCCTGTGCTGCACGCGCCTCTGCCTGTGCTGCACGCGCCTCTGCTGCACGCGCCTGCGCCTCTGCATTTGCACGCGACTGCTCCTGTGCCTGTGCTGTACGCGCCTGTGCATTTGCTGCATTTGCACGCGCCAGCGCCTCTGCATTTGATGCATTTGCACGCGCCAGCGCCTTTGCTGCATTTTCACGCGACTGCGCATGTGCCTGTTCTGCACGCGCATGCGCCTCTGCATTTGCACGCGACTGCAAATGCGCCTGTGCTGCACGCGCCAGCGCCTCTGCATTTGATGCATTTGCACGCTTCAGCGCCTCTGCATTTGCACGCGACTGCGAATGTGCCTGTGCTGCACGCACATGCGCCTCTGCATTTGATGCATTTGCACGCGCCAGCGCCTCTGCATTTGCAAGAGACTGCGAATGTGCCTGTGCCTGTGCCTGTGCCTGTGCTTTTGCCAATGCCTTTGCCTGCGCTTTAGTCTCTGACAATTCCTGCTGTAGTTGAGCAATGGATCTTTCATTCATCGCGGACAAGGTTTTTTGTGTCCTAGCAAGGGAGGTCGTCGCTGACAATTCCTGCTGTAGTTTAGCGGTGGTTATTTCATTCATCGCGGACAAGGTTTGTTGTGTCCTAGCAAGGGAGGTCGTCGCTGACAATTCCTGCTGTAGTTTAGCGATGGTTATTTCATTCTCTGCGGACACCTTCTGTTGTGTCTGAGCAAGAGATGTCGTCGCGGTTAAGTCATGTTGTATTTGTGAGATTGATCCCTTCGCGGACTTGAAAGTGTTGATGTCGCCCTTGGTAATGCATGCCCCGTCTACGCAGACATTGGCATTGCCACCATTTACATTCAAATTTCCAGAGGCGGTGATGTTTTTCGTGTAAGTGGGCCCGTTTAGATGAGTAACCCCACCAGACAACAATTTCCCAGCAGCCAGACCCCCGTAGTACCCAGTCCCATCTTTATTAAATAGTCTCAACCAGTCGTCGTTCCCATCCTTGTCACCCACACCACTTAAACTCCACTTATTCCCAAGCTTGATACGATTTACATTGGTTACGTCTGCCGTCATACCACCCTTGTGCCATGCATTGCCATCCGCAGTGAACTTGTGAGCGACGGCACCTTCTCCTCCACATTCCCCTTTTGCGCACGAGTCGCCCCAAATCTCAAAGACCTCATCCGAGTTGTCGTTAATCGTTAGGCGCAGAGAACTCTTATCGACGCCGTGGATTACTTTACGCAGTGTGTAATTATCCGTATTGTTATTCTTAGGCGTCTGGAAACTAATCTTCCCGTTTACAGAGATATTTGGTACAACCTTGTTATAATCAATGTTTTGCAACCCGTAAATGCCGTTGTCTGCGACGTTGTAGGATTTCACGTACCTTTTTCTATTGATTGCGTTGAATAGTTTTTTGGGATCGTTGGTTGGAGGAATGGTTGGTTGGAATGGTTGGTTGGAATGGTTGTTTGTGAGACCCTCCCTTCTCGGGGGCGTCATGGATACAGCGACGATTACGGAAAGCAAAATAATTGCTAAGAATTTGTACACCAAAAGATCTTCATCGGCCACGTTTAATAATAATAATTACACGTACATTTTTATGTATCTCTACCAAGAATTACAGGTACATTTTAATGTATTTCTACCAAGAATTTATACCATTGTGCTCACACCAGGATGTCACCGCCTCACCATCCCATCCTTTTACTTGATCAGGAATTTCTCGAGTCGCTCTAGGTGACTTTGCGACCATTGAAATAACCTATACTAATCAAATACGCCTGTCTTTTACGCGAGCGTGCCTTTGCCTTTGCTTGTGCTTTTGCCTGCGCCTCTGCCTGTGCACGCTCCTGTGCTTGTGCCTGTGCTGCAAGTGCCTGTGCTACAAGCCCCTCGTCATGTTTGGATACAACAACACTGATTAGGGGAATATTAGGAGGAGGACGAGGCGAATGTATGTCGCTACCGAATCCTCTTCGATCATGATTTATATTCGATGTACTCATGATGACAAAATGTTGAATACAGTACATTCAAAGGAACACTAAAATGAAACTGTGAAAATAAACTCAAATGAGAGTGCCACTGTTCAAGACCTGACTCTAATGCGGGCTTTGGTGCTTTATACAAATATCCAGTTCCATCATTCAAAGGAGACGATCTGTGTGTTCGATTCTGTAGGAATACGCCCTCTATTTGTACATCCTTACAGTCCAGAGTTTAACGCTTTTGAGAATGTGTTCAGTTTGCTCAAGCGAAAATATCGTTGCAAGTGCCCCATAATTCCAGATGTAGCAGAAATATTTGATTACAGTAACGCTTTGAAAATGAGTATTGATGCGCACGATGTGAGACAGCAATTTGACTTTTCAGGCTACTTTGAACATGTAAGTTCTGTTTCTTTACATGCCTTGAATGTTTTGAGTCAATCTCCTGAACTGCAGATGCTGCTTACACCGTCGAGATCGTAACTCTTTATCTGATCTACCCATTGGGTTAAAGGGTCACCGGTAAGGCATAAACATTTTTAAAAGTGTGTTTTCTATAGGAATTCCTCTCGAATTTATGTCTTCTAGGACCATATCTAAGAATATAGTTTCCCTTATACATACTTGTGATTGTAGAAAGACTCGCTGACAATTCCTGCTGTAGTTTAGCGGTGGTTATTTCATTCATCGCGGACAACGTGGCGCCGAGCATCTCGGCTCCCACGTACACGCCCAGGAACTCTCCCTTGCATCCTGCGCCCTCGTTGAAGACCGTCGGACTTGCCAACACGCGGGCAGGATTCATTGCACCACCGGTGAGCGGTCCTATGGCAAGGGCTGGTGCAAGGAGAAACACATCATTTGAAATAACCTCTACGAATCATCTCCGCATGTCTTTCTCTGTTTTTTGCAGCGACACTCTCGCGTGCCTCTGGCTGTGATTGTGCCTGTATTTTGTATACCGAGTTTGCCCATCCCCCCCCTGTCCCATTAGTACATTTGTTGCTTACGCCGTAGCGCGCGTAACTCTTAGATGCTTCCGTTCCTGTGTAACATTCGTCGCCATACTGAATCGCAAAGATATCGTGCCCCCTTCCCTTTGCTATATTCGCGCACTCTTTTAGGATCACGTCCTTGTCGTCTGACTTGATTCGACCACTTATATTATTAGTTGCCCTTTTGAGAGGTCTCCTGATACCGGGGATGTGTGTTTCGTCAGCGAAACATCCCACGTATTGTAGGGTGATGATGCCTTTGCACTCGCCTGTGCTGCACGCGCCTGCGCCTCTGCCTGTGCCTTTGCACGCGCCTGCTCATCTGCCTTTGCCTTTTCTGCACGCGCTTGTGCCTCTGCCTGTGCCTGTGCCTGTGCTGCACGCGCCTGATCCTGTGCCTGTGCTGCACGCGCCTCTGCCTGTGCTGCACGCGCCTCTGATGCACGCGCCTGCGCCTCTGCATTTGCACGCGACTGCTCCTGTGCCTGTGCTGTACGCGCCTGTGCATTTGCTGCATTTGCACGCGCCAGCGCCTCTGCATTTGATGCATTTGCACGCGCCAGCGCCTTTGCTGCATTTTCACGCGACTGCGCATGTGCCTGTTCTGCACGCGCATGCGCCTCTGCATTTGCACGCGACTGCAAATGCGCCTGTGCTGCACGCGCCAGCGCCTCTGCATTTGATGCATTTGCACGCTTCAGCGCCTCTGCATTTGCACGCGACTGCGAATGTGCCTGTGCTGCACGCACATGCGCCTCTGCATTTGATGCATTTGCACGCGCCAGCGCCTCTGCATTTGCAAGAGACTGCGAATGTGCCTGTGCCTGTGCCTGTGCCTGTGCTTTTGCCAATGCCTTTGCCTGCGCTTTAGTCTCTGACAATTCCTGCTGTAGTTGAGCAATGGATCTTTCATTCATCGCGGACAAGGTTTTTTGTGTCCTAGCAAGGGAGGTCGTCGCTGGCAATTCCTGCTGTAGTTTAGCGGTGGTTATTTCATTCATCGCGGACAAGGTTTGTTGTGTCCTAGCAAGGGAGGTCGTCGCTGACAATTCCTGCTGTAGTTTAGCGATGGTTATTTCATTCTCTGCGGACACCTTCTGTTGTGTCTGAGCAAGAGATGTCGTCGCGGTTAAGTCATGTTGTATTTGTGAGATTGATCCCTTCGCGGACTTGAAAGTGTTGATGTCGCCCTTGGTAATGCATGCCCCGTCTACGCAGACATTGGCATTGCCACCATTTACATTCAAATTTCCAGAGGCGGTGATGTTTTTCGTGTAAGTGGGCCCGTTTAGATGAGTAACCCCACCAGACAACAATTTCCCAGCAGCCAGACCCCCGTAGTACCCAGTCCCATCTTTATTAAATAGTCTCAACCAGTCGTCGTTCCCATCCTTGTCACCCACACCACTTAAACTCCACTTATTCCCAAGCTTGATACGATTTACATTGGTTACGTCTGCCGTCATACCACCCTTGTGCCATGCATTGCCATCCGCAGTGAACTTGTGAGCGACGGCACCTTCTCCTCCACATCCCCCGTTTGCGCACGAGTCGCCCCAAATCTCAAAGACCTCATCCGAGTTGTCGTTAATCGTTAGGCGCAGAGAACTCTTATCGACGCCGTGGATTACTTTACGCAGTGTGTAATTATCCGTATTGTTATTCTTAGGCGTCTGGAAACTAATCTTCCCGTTTACAGAGATATTTGGTACAACCTTGTTATAATCAATGTTTTGCAACCCGTAAATGCCGTTGTCTGCGACGTTGTAGGATTTCACGTACCTTTTTCTATTGATTGCGTTGAATAGTTTTTTGGGATCGTTGGTTGGAGGAATGGTTGGTTGGAATGGTTGGTTGGAATGGTTGTTTGTGAGACCCTCCCTTCTCGGGGGCGTCATGGATACAGCGACGATTACGGAAAGCAAAATAATTGCTAAGAATTTGTACACCAAAAGATCTTCATCGGCCATGTTTAATAATAATAATTACAGGTACATTTTTATGTATTTCTACCAAGAATTTCTACCATTGTTCTCACACCATCCCATCGTTACTTGATCAGGAATTTCTCGAGTCGCTCTAGGTCCCGTATGTACATGTAATGGGCGTTCCTGCCTCCCGGCCGATTTTGACTGGTTGCGAAAACATGGTATGGAGCGGATTTTTGATTCCTTGGTGCTGATGTCTCAAGCTATCTTTATCGAAAACGACGTGAATTTGTAAGCAACCTTTTGGAATTAGTAACGCCAAACGCTTTTGACCCTTACAATAAAAAATTAAAAGTGTGATTTTCATATGACTTGAAATTCTGGATTGCAGGACCATATCTAATAACATCTTTTCCATAATGCAATTTTGGATAATATTTTTTAAACGTCAATTTTGGACCATTATCAATTGTAAAATATTTGGATTTAGTCATTAATGAAACAAAAACTGTTTGACCCGCAAAAATCGCAAAACCAGGATTGGGTGAACCATATGCTGGTAAACCATCAGATGAAGTATCTTGAACTTGCAGATACATTCTTGACCGTCGTGAATTTTCCTTTGCCTGTGCCTCCCCTTGTGCACGCGCCTGTGCCTGTGCTTGCGCCTGTGCCTGTGCCTGTGCACGCGCCTGTTCCTGTGCCTGTGCCTGTGCACGCGACTGCGCCTCTGCATTTGCACGCGCCTGTGCCTGTGCCTGTGCCTGTGCCTGTGCCTGTGCCTGTGCCTTTGCCTGTGCCTGTGCCTGTGCCTGTGCTTGTGCCCGTGCTTGCGCTTGTGCCTGTGCCTGTGCTTGTGCCTGTGCCTGTGCATGTGCCAGTGCCTGTGCCTGTGCTTGTGCTTGTGCTTTTGCCTGTGCCAATGCATGCGCCTGTGCCTGTGCCTGTGCTTGTGCCTGTGCTTTTGCCAATGCCTTTGCCTGCGCTTTAGTCGCTGACAATTCCTGCTGTAGTTGAGCAATGGATCTTTCATTCATCGCGGACAAGTTTTTGTTGTGTCTGAACAAGGGAGGTCGTCGCTGACAATTCCTGCTGCAGTTTAGCTATGGTTATTTCATTCTCTGCGGACACCTTCTGTTGTGTCTTAGCAATAGATGTCATCGCGGTTAAGTCATGTTGTAGTTGTGAGATTGATCCCTTCGCGGCCTTGAAAGTGTTGATGTCTCCATTGGTAATGCATGCCCTGTCTATGCAGACATTGGCATTGCCACCATTTACATTCAAATTTCCAGAGGCGGTGATGTCTTTAGTGTACGTGGGCCCGTTGAGGGTCGTGGGCCCGTTGAGGGTCGTAGCCCCTCCAGACCACAATCGCCCAGCAGCCAAACCCCCGTAGTACCCAGTCCCATCTTTATTAAATATTCTCAACCAGTCGTCGTTCCCATCCTTGTCACCCACACCACTTAAACTCCACTTATTCCCAAGCTTGATATGATTTACATTGGTTACGTCTGCCGTCATACCACCCTTTGCCATGCATTGCCATCCGCAGTGAACTTGTGAGCGACGGCACCTTCTCCTCCACATCCCCCGTTTGCGCACGAGTCGCCCCAAATCTCAAAGACCTCATCCGAGTTGTCGTTAATCGTTAGGCGCAGAGAACTCTTATCGACGCCGTGGACTACTTTACGCAGTGTGTAATTATCCGTATTGTTATTCTTAGGCGTCTGGAAACTAATCTTCCCGTTTACAGAGATATTTGGTACAACCTTGTTATAATCAATGTTTTGCAACCCGTAAATGCCGTTGTCTGCGACGTTGTAGGATTTCACGTACCTTTTTCTATTGATTGCGTTGAATAGTTTTTTGGGATCGTTGGTTGGAGGAATGGTTGGTTGGAATGGTTGGTTGGAATGGTTGTTTGTGAGACCCTCCCTTCTCGGGGGCGTCATGGATACAGCAACGATTACGGAAAGCAAAATAATTGCTAAGAATTTGTACACCAAAAGATCTTCATCGGCCACGTTTAATAATAATAATTACAGGTACATTTTTATGTATTTCTACCAAGAATTACAGGTACATTTTAATGTATTTCTACCAAGAATTTATACCATTGTGCTCACACCAGGATGTCACCGCCTCACCATCCCATCCTTTTACTTGATCAGGAATTTCTCGAGTCGCTCTAGGTGACTTTGCGACCATTGAAATAACCTATACTAATCAAAATACGCCTGTCTTTTACGCGAGCGTGCCTTTGCCTTTGCTTGTGCTTTTGCCTGCGCCTCTGCCTGTGCACGCTCCTGTGCTTGTGCCTGTGCTGCAAGTGCCTGTGCTACAAGCCCCTCGTCATGTTTGGATACAACAAACACTGATTAGGGGAATATTAGGAGGAGGACGAGGCGAATGTATGTCGCTACCGAATCCTCTTCGATCATGATTTATATTCGATGTACTCATGATGACAAAATGTTGAATACAGTACATTCAAAGGAACACTAAAATGAAACTGTGAAAAATAAACTCAAATGAGAGTGCCACTGTTCAAAGACCTGACTCTAATGCGGGCTTTGGTGCTTTATACAAATATCCAGTTCCATCATTCAAAGGAGACGATCTGTGTGTTCGATTCTGTAGGAATACGCCCTCTATTTGTACATCCTTACAGTCCAGAGTTTAACGCTTTTGAGAATGTGTTCAGTTTGCTCAAGCGAAAATATCGTTGCAAGTGCCCCATAATTCCAGATGTAGCAGAAATATTTGATTACAGTAACGCTTTGAAAAATGAGTATTGATGCGCACGATGTGAGACAGCAATTTGACTTTTCAGGCTACTTTGAACATGTAAGTTCTGTTTCTTTACATGCCTTGAATGTTTTGAGTCAATCTCCTGAACTGCAGATGCTGCTTACACCGTCGAGATCGTAACTCTTTATCTGATCTACCCATTGGGTTAAAGGGTCACCGGTAAGGCATAAACATTTTAAAAGTGTGTTTTCTATAGGAATTCCTCTCGAATTTATGTCTTCTAGGACCATATCTAAGAATATAGTTTCCCTTATACATACTTGTGATTGTAGAAAGACTCGCTGACAATTCCTGCTGTAGTTTAGCGGTGTTATTTCATTCATCGCGGACAACGTGGCGCCGAGCATCTCGGCTCCCACGTACACGCCCAGGAACTCTCCCTTGCATCCTGCGCCCCTCGTTGAAGACCGTCGGACTTGCCAACACGCGGGCAGGATTCATTGCACCACCGGTGAGCGGTCCTATGGCAAGGGCTGGTGCAAGGAGAAACACATCATTTGAAATAACCTCTACGAATCATCTCCGCATGTCTTTCTCTGTTTTTTGCAGCGACACTCTCGCGTGCCTCTGGCTGTGATTGTGCCTGTATTTTGTATACCGAGTTTGCCCATCCCCCCCCTGTCCCATTAGTACATTTTGTTGCTTACGCCGTAGCGCGCGTAACTCTTAGATGCTTCCGTTCCTGTGTAACATTCGTCGCCATACTGAATCGCAAAGATATCGTGCCCCCTTCCCTTTGCTATATTCGCGCACTCTTTTAGGATCACGTCCTTGTCGTCTGACTTGATTCGACCACTTATATTATTAGTTGCCCTTTTGAGAGGTCTCCTGATACCGGGGATGTGTGTTTCGTCAGCGAAACATCCCACGTATTGGTAGGGTGATGATGCCTTTGCACTCGCCTGTGCTGCACGCGCCTGCGCCTCTGCCTGTGCCTTTGCACGCGCCTGCTCATCTGCCTTTGCCTTTTCTGCACGCGCTTGTGCCTCTGCCTGTGCCTGTGCCTGTGCTGCACGCGCCTGATCCTGTGCCTGTGCTGCACGCGCCTCTGCCTGTGCTGCACGCGCCTCTGATGCACGCGCCTGCGCCTCTGCATTTGCACGCGACTGCTCCTGTGCCTGTGCTGTACGCGCCTGTGCATTTGCTGCATTTGCACGCGCCAGCGCCTCTGCATTTGATGCATTTGCACGCGCCAGCGCCTTTGCTGCATTTTCACGCGACTGCGCATGTGCCTGTTCTGCACGCGCATGCGCCTCTGCATTTGCACGCGACTGCAAATGCGCCTGTGCTGCACGCGCCAGCGCCTCTGCATTTGATGCATTTGCACGCTTCAGCGCCTCTGCATTTGCACGCGACTGCGAATGTGCCTGTGCTGCACGCACATGCGCCTCTGCATTTGATGCATTTGCACGCGCCAGCGCCTCTGCATTTGCAAGAGACTGCGAATGTGCCTGTGCCTGTGCCTGTGCCTGTGCTTTTTGCCAATGCCTTTGCCTGCGCTTTAGTCTCTGACAATTCCTGCTGTAGTTGAGCAATGGATCTTTCATTCATCGCGGACAAGGTTTTTTTGTGTCCTAGCAAGGGAGGTCGTCGCTGGCAATTCCTGCTGTAGTTTAGCGGTGGTTATTTCATTCATCGCGGACAAAGGTTTGTTGTGTCCTAGCAAGGGAGGTCGTCGCTGACAATTCCTGCTGTAGTTTTAGCGATGGTTATTTCATTCTCTGCGGACACCTTCTGTTGTGTCTGAGCAAGAGATGTCGTCGCGGTTAAGTCAATGTTGTATTTGTGAGATTGATCCCTTCGCGGACTTGAAAGTGTTGATGTCGCCCTTGGTAATGCATGCCCCGTCTACGCAGACATTGGCATTGCCACCATTTACATTCAAATTTCCAGAGGCGGTGATGTTTTTCGTGTAAGTGGGGCCCGTTTAGATGAGTAACCCCACCAGACACAACAATTTCCCAGCAGCCAGACCCCCGTAGTACCCAGTCCCATCTTTATTAAATAGTCTCAACCAGTCGTCGTTCCCATCCTTGTCACCCACACCACTTAAACTCCACTTATTCCCAAGCTTGATACGATTTACATTGGTTTACGTCTGCCGTCATACCACCCTTGTGCCCATGCATTGCCATCCGCAGTGAACTTGTGAGCGACGGCACCTTCTCCTCCACATCCCCCGTTTGCGCACGAGTCGCCCCAAATCTCAAAGACCTCATCCGAGTTGTCGTTAATCGTTAGGCGCAGAGAACTCTTATCGACGCCGTGATTACTTTACGCAGTGTGTAATTATCCGTATTGTTATTCTTAGGCGTCTGGAAACTAATCTTCCCGTTTACAGAGATATTTGGTACAACCTTTTATAATCAATGTTTTGCAACCCGTAAATGCCGTTGTCTGCGACGTTGTAGGATTTCACGTACCTTTTCTATTGATTGCGTTGAATAGTTTTTTGGGATCGTTGGTTGAGAATGGTTGGTTGGAATGGTTGGTTGGAATGGTTGTTTGTGAGACCCTCCCTTCTCGGGGCGTCATGGATACAGCGACGATTACGGAAAGCAAAATAATTGCTAAGAATTTGTACACCAAAAGATCTTCATCGGCCATGTTTAATAATAATAATTACAGGTACATTTTTATGTATTTCTACCAAGAATTTCTACCATTGTTCTCACACCATCCCATCGTTACTTGATCAGGAATTTCTCGAGTCGCTCTAGGTCCCGTATGTACATGTAAATGGGCGTTCCTGCCTCCCGGCCGATTTTTGACTGGTTGCGAAACATGGTATGGAGCGGATTTTTGATTCCTTGGTGCTGATGTCTCAAGCTATCTTTATCGAAAACGACGTGAATTTGTAAGCAACCTTTTGGAATTAGTAACGCCAAACGCTTTTGACCCTTACAATAAAAAATTAAAAGTGTGATTTTCATATGACTTTGAAAATCTCTAGGATTGCAGGACCATAATCTAATAACATCTTTTCCATAATGCAATTTTGGATAATATTTTTTAAACGTCAATTTTGGACCATTATCAATTGTAAAATATTTGGATTTAGTCATTAATAAAACCAAAAAACTGTTTGACCCGCAAAAATCGCAAAAACCAGGATTGGTGAACCATATGCTGGTAAACCATCAGATGAAGTATCTTGAACTTGCAGATACATTCTTGACCAGTCGATGAATTTTCCTTTGCCTGTGCCTCCGCTTGTGCACGCGCCTGTGCCTGTGCTTGCGCCTGTGCCTGTGCCTGTGCACGCGCCTATTCCTGTGCCTGTGCCTTGTGCACGCGACTGCGCCTCTGCATTTGCACGCGCCTGTGCCTGTGCCTGCCTGTGCCTGTGCCTGTGCCTGTGCCTGCCTGGCCTGTGCCTGTGCCTGTGCTTGTGCCCGTGCTTGCGCTTGGCCTGTGCCTGTGCTGTGCCTGTGCCTGTGCATGTGCCAGTGCCTGTGCCTGTGCTTGTGCTTGTTAGCTTTTGCCTGTGCCAATGCATGCGCCTGTGCCTGTGCCTGTGCTTGTGCCTGTGCTTTTGCCAATGCCTTTTGCCTGCGCTTTAGTCGCTGACAATTCCTGCTGTAGTTGAGCAATGGATCTTTCATTCATCGCGGAACAAGTTTTTTGTGTCTGAGCAAGGGAGGTCGTCGCTGACAATTCCTGCTGCAGTTTAGCTATGGTTATTTCATTCTCTGCGGACACCTTCTGGTTGTGTCTTAAGCAATAGATTGTCATCGCGGTTAAGTCATGTTGTAGTTGTGAGATTCTTTAATCCCTTCGCGGCCTTTGAAAGTGTTGATGTCTCCATTGGTAATGCATGCCCTGTCTATGCAGACATTGGCATTGCCACCATTTACATTCAAATTTCCAGAGGCGGTGATGTCTTTAGTGTACGTGGCCCGGTTGAGGGTCGTTGGGCCCTTGAGGGTCGTAGCCCCTCCAGACCACAATCGCCGCAGCAGCCCAAACCCCGTAGTACCCCCAGTCCCATCTTTATTAAATATTCTCAACCAGTCGTCGTTCCCATCCTTGTCACCCCCCACCACTTAAACTCCACCCTTATTCCCAGCTTGATAATGATTTACATTGTTACGTCTGCCGTCATACCACCCTTTGCCATGCATTGCCATCCGCAGTGAACTTGTGAGCGACGCACCTTCTCCTCCACATCCCCCGTTGCGCCACGAGTCGCCCCAAATCTCAAAGACCTCATCCGAGTTGTCGTTAATCGTTAGGCGCAGAGAACTCTTATCGACGCCGTGGGACTACTTTACGCAAGGTGTAATTATCCGTATTGTTATTCTTAGGCGTCTGGAAACTAATCTTCCCTTTTACAGTGATATTTGTACAACTTGTATAAGCAATGTTTTGGCAACCCGTAAATGCCATTGTCTGCCGACGTTGTAGGATTTCACGTACCTTTTTCTATTGAATTGTTGAATGGTTTTGTTGGGATCTTTTGGTTTGAATGGTTGGTTGGAATGGTTGTTGGAATTGTTGTTTGTGAGACCCTCCCTTATCGGGGCGTCCATGGATACAGCGACGATTACGGAAAGCAAAATAATTGCTAAGAATTTGTACACTAAAAATCATCATCGGCCATGTTACTGATAATATAATTACAGGTACATTTTTATGTATTTCTACCAAGAATTTTCTTACCATTGGGTGCTCACACCCATCCCATCCTTTTACTGATCAGGAATTTCTCGAGTCGCTCTAGGTCCCGTATGTACATGTCCTTTTCATCCGTGACGCGCACCGCCTCCAACTCGGTGCGCCTCGCGTCACGTTTCGCGCTCCAGCGCATCCTTACGCTTCCGAGTCAGGCACGATAACGGGCATCGACAGCAGGTACCTGAACGACCCTTTCACACACTCCAGTCCGTGGCCTCTCGAGTGCGTGTACACGCTTCCTCTCTGTAGCATCTGGTGATATGGTGCCTTGTTGCATTGACGACGAGTCAATACCTGATGATTCATCGTCATCTTCCACCTCGTCATCGTCATTGTTGTCGGTTGTCGTCGTCGCGACCACCTCCTTGAACACGTCAGTTCTCTGTGACCACTAGCTTCCACGAAGCGCACCTTCTGCCTCCAAACACGCAGGGCAGGGTCTCCGCCAGCTCGCCGCATCGAGCCATGCCTTGCGCTGCAGCGTAGACCTTCATGCTGCTCGAGGAAACTCGTCTAGGATCTTCCTCTGGGGACTCGGGAGTACTTGCGGATGCGACCGCTCCGTGGCATCGAAGAGGTGCATGGTTGGTCTATGCACAGAGAGGTTTGGAGGACGTACATCTTGAGCTCTATCTCCAGACGCGTGAGACCATTCACGGTGTCTCCGTATCCTATCGATCGTCATCGTAGTGCTTCGGAGTCTTGAGTAGTATTCAACCTGGAAGCCAAGAGGATGCCGTGGCGGAGTTCGAGAACGTGATGTGAAGCTTACATTACTCCTCCGTGCTCGTCGTTCGAGAACGCCTTTGACACCCTTGCGTTATCCCCGACGAAGTTCTCCGAGCGTCTCCTTGAAAGTCGTCGATCCATACGCCCCGGTAGTTCGAGTGAGTTCTTTGCGCCTTGGTCGCGCCTACCTTCACCACGCTTGCCGGTGATGACCCTCGCGGCCGTTCACACGCGAATGCCCCACTTCGCCACGGGAAGCCCTTGTACCATGGTTTCATCTTCGTGATGACGCTTCTCTGTTCCGCAGATGCGTTCTCGGATCGCGATCACGAGGTCTCTGGGATCGAACATGGGATGTGTGTGCTGTAGCCGGTTCCGATGCCGTCGGCTCCATTAGCGAGCCACACGAGCGGTAAAAATTGATCGGGGCGTAGAACTGGGCTCCACGCTCGTCCCGTCGTTCGTGAGGTACTCTAGGACGCGGTCGTCCTCCCTGGGGAAGAGGCGCTCGTCACGGGCTCTAGACACGGCGTGTGATTACGTATCGGAGGTGAAGCGTGGTGCCGACCCACCCTCCGAGCGGCGCTCACCCGAACTGTCCCGAGGGCTGCAGCAGTTCAGGTTGTTGCCCGGCACCCACGAGTTTTGGGCCATGGCGATTGCATAATTGGTGCCCTGCATGGACGACTCGCGTGGTGGAAGAGGGAGTGCTCTCCGCAACGTAAGCCGCACAGCTGAGCGCCGGAGGGCTCTCGCGCTTTCCGGGTAGTTGTCGTTCGATAGGACCCTCGCGATACGGCGTTGCAAAGTCGCTTCTTGAAGCAGGCGAAGAGAGCTTTTGCGCTGGGTACATCCTTGGAAAGACGGGTCCAAACGGATGGTACAGACCTGAGGACGTCGTAAATTCGAAAAGTGGTTTCAGATGCTTGTCAATGAAGTCTCCGTAGCACACCCTCATCTGCTGCGATGCCTTGGTAGTCCAGCGTGTCCGTTGGTGTCGTATGATTGTAGCCCACGCCTTCCGATGCCACGTTGCCGCACGCTTGTCAAACGATCTGGATAGTGCGTCGGGACAAACGTTCTCTTCAATTGTCTGCGATGTGGTATGTTACAGTACGCAGTTCTCGGCCGTCTGTCTTGCGGGTGTCGCGTTCTGTGGGCCACGCCGCTTAGTGCGCTTACTCGCTCCACGAATCCGTCTAGCTTGCAGAGGCGCCCGATGATTTCCCAATCGGCACGTTCGAGATGCCTATGGATGATGATTTCTTGTTTCGTACCCTCCGAAACGTGTCGCCGTGTAGTGAGAGTTCTTTGGCCTTGCGAGTCGAACGTCGGGTTGGGGTGGTCGCCCTAACGGAAGAGGAATAGCTCTCTCTGACGAACTGCGGTTAAACGACCACTGTTTGAGCGAGCGTCCGGATCTTAGTGCTAGGTGTTGCTGACGTACTGCAACAACGTGCGTTTGCATATGTTTTTGTAGTATGTATTTCTACGTGCTTGCCTCCGCGTACGGTGTTTGTTCTTCCGTTAACGAACGAGGACTTGTTGGAACACCCGGTGTCCGATAGCTTTGCCCCCACTCCCATTCGAGTCCCCTCGAACATCTTCAGGTTTTCGAAGACGAGTTCGGATTCCGTGTTACGCTTGCGTGTATGTTGGCGTACTGCTCGACACGACCGGATGGGCAAGATATGGTCGTTAATGTGACGGTGCACGCGAGTGGGCGTGAGCGCTGCAATGTTGTACGCGCGCTCTCCATGACCTTGAGGATATCCTCAGGAAGAGAACTGTAAGCCCTCCGAAGCGTTTGTAGTGGGGGAGGAGAGCGCACGCTGACCTACGAATTGCTTGGGATTCCTCGTCCTGGCTGGCACTAGGGGAGATTGTGGGTGTGCAGCGTGCGCGCGACATGTTCTCCTCGAACGCTGGGTGTACTTGAGCGCGCCGGCGTGTGGCGTCTAGCGTACTCTACTTCGAACCAGGTTTCAGAGAAGATGTTGCAAGCCTTGGCTCCGATGCCATTCTGTCCGCCAATGGTCCTCTCCATGTCATCCGTCGTAGTTGGCTGACGTGAGCATGTGTCGAAGATAAGTTTCTGGGGTGTAAGCAACTCTGTTCCGGGTGCATCTCCAGCAGGCAGCCCTACTCCATCGTTACGCACTCCGATGACGCCCGTGAGTGCTGTGCATGCCGATCGGGGCTGAAGCCGATCGCTAATATCGATGCGGCGGACTGCATCGTTTCTCTTGCACCTGATCAAGTGCGTTCACCGAGTATCTCGTCGAAGATTTTGAACAATGCGGTATGTGTGCACAGTCGAAGTCGTGCGCCATCTCAATGCGCACATTAGCAGCCATCTGCGGTGACGGAAGCCTTGGTTCTTGTTGATCACGCTTTCGACGATCGCTGATGGTGCTGACGCATCATCATCTTCGTCTTCCTTGTTTTCCATCAACGCATGTTGGTGTCGTCGTCTTGATGTTGTGTAACGACGATGCGCTGTTTCCTTGCGTCGGTCCGTATTGCTCCACAGAGCCTACGTACATTACCGGGCGCAGGAGCACATGTTGCGCGTTGCAAAAGCTTTCGTATGTCGGGGGGTGGTGCAACATTTACTGGAACCGGTTGTTGAACTTCATACATTGATCTTCATACATTGCACATGTTTACACCAATAATTCATCGCGGTTTTACAATGTTTATCACCAAGAATTACGTTGCACCCAAAGACAATGTTCATAACACCAGAGCTGCATGATTTCGTTTGAATTGCATGAGGAGTCATGGGTTGCTTTTGATGCCTGCTAATGACAGCCACCAAAGAGGGCTAGGCTCGGCGTAGCTTGCATCATTCGCGGGCCTGGGATTGATGAGTTGCCGCTGGTGCAGGTCAGCAGGTGTACAAACTAAAGCCGGCTGCTTTGTCATGACAACGCCCGGTGCAGCGAGCTTGACCTGCAACTGTAATGTCACTCTACAACAACAACATGCTCCCTCTCAAAACTCCAATTCTTGTGCTTCATCCAGCTTGCTCCTTCGTTACTTTCAACTGTTTCTGCTGATGGCTGCTGTGCTCCTGGCGGGTTCTCAGAATTGACACAGGACCACAACTGTTTTTTGGTGGTTGAATTGCGTACCATCCCACCTTTGGGGTAGAACTGTCATTATACATGCCTTGAGGCTTCCGCAGTCATGCCAATGCATGATTTCAGTGAAACCAGGGGCACCAACCAACACCAAATATCTCCGTACGCCCAGAATAGGTAGCCATGCAGCGCACAACTGTCGTTGCTGAACATTTGTTACGCTTGCCAACTGGCAGACTGCGCTGTTGCACAGAGATCAATGGCTCCGCCGAGTCCGTTTCATCGGCGGGCTCTTCATGCGAGGTGCAGCGATGTGGCTGTTTCCTCCACCGCGAGCTGCTCTATTCGCTTTCAAACTCAGGTAAAGATGGTTTTTTGGCTCTGCATACATATACACCATCCCACTTCCACACCCTTGGAAGACCATCTGGCCCATGTCTCATTTTTGTTGATGGACCGGTGGCTCAGAAGACATCCATCGGTGCCCATGCGTGTGGCTAAGTGACAATCTTCATTAGGCTGGTTACCAGTTATCTCTCATATGAATCGTTCTGCTTCAAGAGATGGTAGTTGCTGGAGCAGTGACCCCAGGCGCATTGACTCGGCAGCTTCCTTGGTGATTGTGAGTTCATGCAGCAAAATCTTCTGCTGCTTGGTTACACTCGACCGGTCAATAATGTTTACAGGTATATTGAATCAGTTTCCAGATCTCTAAAATGTACAACTTGGACAGGACGGTCGATTGTTGTGCACAACTGAGTGTAACTTACTTCATGAGGACTGAGTGTAAGGATGGCTTTGATTACTCTTCCCATGCACAGTTGTTTCGGCGCCACAATGATAATGTCTTAGTTGGTTCCAGATCTTTAATGTTTTCAGCAGATACGAAAGTCTTTGCGATCGTATCAACGAATTTCTTGTTCTGTTCCAGTCTTGATTTGATTCATATTTTTCGAAACTCCTCAAAACACCCTTTGTGCACGGACCCTTCATAAAGTTATCATGGGGTGGGAAGTGCTCGTTGTATATTTCTCTCAGTGGCGTGCGTTCGAGTCTAGCAAGCACGCGCTGATACGGTGTCCATTCTGTGATTTGTTCTTGGTATACAACTACGGGGTCTTTAAGACAACAACAACATCGAGATAACATTTAACCATGGGCATTAGTAATTTGTCCAAGAACGTTGTTTGCTTGGAGGTGCACTATCAGACATCCTCCTCTCCTCCAAAGATGTTGCTTGGTCGTCAGCCGACTCGCCGTGACAGGTGATGTACACACCGTTCAAATTATCTCAAGTTGGGATTTCGCACACTGCATGAGAGGAAGATTACGTCGTCGTCCTCCGTCAACACGTGACTGACACATATTGTACTACCAAGCATGCGTGTGTGTGTGGCATGTCATCGGAATTCGGTTCGCGATAATATATGCCCTCAAGTATTGTGTTCTTTATGTGTCTGATCTTTGGCGGTGGCCAGGAGGATACCCCTCTTTTTATGAAGAGGGTCTTGTTCCTGTTCTTGACCACAATAAGCGACATTTTTTTGATGCATCTCCCCTGCATCCAGCAAGACGCGACGTGTTCCGCGATAAACGCACTTCTTTCTTCTTTGAATGCGACTACGACGGCGCGTGTCCTCTGTGCGTTGCTGAGCAATCTAGACACGACGTTGACGAGGATGCAACGAAGATTGATAATTATTCGTTGTTGTACGACAAGTACATGGGCTGAGCCCCCAAATTCAATTACCCAAACGTACCTCTTGCTCATTTTTGTCCCATTTGTATAAGTCCCTGGTTGTACAATTGGTCATTAAACAGTTGTTCTCAATAAAGTGGGACACACCTTACTAATCATCTACGCAGCCTCAGAAAAAAAATCTGAAACCGATTGAGTCTCTGTACTGCCAAACGAATCTTCATTCATTCATTTCACATCAGATCTCGCAATGGTCCTCCACAGTTACCACCGATCAAGCGTCGCTGCCGCACGGGCTCGACCGTCTTGCCAGCAACCCCAAGCACGAAAGAGTCGGGGAAACAGTTGCTTTCACGCGTAGCAATGGCACTACGCGTCGTGCGAGAAGTTGCCTACGCGATCGGCACGGTGACTAAACGCTGCGCAGTGCACCAACCACAGCAAGAAGCTCCTCCTGCGACGATCAGTTGATAAGTTCCACATATACGCGTGGCGCTGATCAACCGCAACCAGGTTTTCACGAACCCTGATCGGCGAGAAAGGTGGACAACATCCTCCACACAACGTTGCTTTGCGTTTTCAATAACCAGATCCTCACCCAATACCCGCCGAAACTGAAAGAATGTCAAGCAGAGCCACAACGCCCTGCCGAAAGCAAGCACCAATTTCCTGCCGGCCAGAATTCATGCATCAAAGGGATCCCCGAAGCCTACCCACCAGAAGGCTAAGATGACCCGACGCCTCCCACGGGAAGAAGCTATGATCCCCGACGCCTCCTACGAGAAGCTAAGGTAATCCCCGACCGAGAAAAGCGTACCGAGCCCCAGGACTGTTAAAGATCTCGAGATAGCGCTTACCTCTATCGCGATGCAACCGCCATCTACAAGTAGATTATGCATGAATTATTCTACCGCTCATGTGCTTTTTGAATCTGCTGTGTTCGCAAAGCGTCGAAATATTTAGTATTTAGATAATAACAGGCTTCTTAATTTGGAGAACAACTTGAATTGCTCCCTGTTGTGTCACCCAAGCGTAAAATCCTGCTTCGTCGATACAAAACAATTGTACACTCCAGACCGGTCAATAATGTCGTTTTTTCACAGAAACGTCCTATTAAAATTCTTAATTACCGATGCGAAACAATTGCCCCAGTGGGAACTGTGGGAAAACCGTATAAAAAAACAGTAGTTCATTTATTTGATTGTCCTCCTCACACTGTCAATGAAAAATAAGAAAAATAAGTCCCTTCATCCTCTCCCTGCATCTCTTCTTCTCTTCCCCGTTCGGATGCGAAAATGGACCTCTGTATTCTGTCTGTCTTACACCGGTAAGGTATAATCTGCAGGCTGCCTTCCAGCTTTGATTTGCCATTAGGACATTTCCAGTATCAGCAGCTCTGCGTGGCGCACTCGTCCGGTACAGACATGCCTCGCCGGACAACTGCATGGAGTCTGGGCGACATGTTCTGGTTTCTTATTAGCGCCTATATCGAAGAAGTATCTAGCACGTACTAGGCCACCGTGACCGCGGAGGAAAGGGGACGCATACACTTCGAGCGTACCGGACAATCCATATCTTACACTGTGCGGTGCCGCACATTCCATTGCCAGAGCGGGTGCGTATGCG
The DNA here is from genome assembly GCA_022414725.1 of Microglena sp. YARC. Classification (NCBI taxonomy): domain Eukaryota; kingdom Viridiplantae; phylum Chlorophyta; class Chlorophyceae; order Chlamydomonadales; family Chlamydomonadaceae; genus Microglena; species Microglena sp. YARC. Next base: position 1,995 of record JAJSRW010001654.1, on the reverse strand, counting down.
GCACTTGAGCAACTGTGCGGAACTCTGACCCATCGCTCTTCGGAGAGAGTCTTTATACGATGGCGCCGCGTGTCGGCCTGATCTTTAGCGCGCAGATGTTATACAAAATGGTGTGGGCTATGCTATGAGCAGCCCCGTTGTCCGATTTAAGGCGGCTCCGCGGCATTGGACGTTGTTGGGCCCACACGACAAGAATGCGATAGTGTTTCGGACCATGTGCTCTCAGCATTTCACGTTCTGCCGCCTATGCGTTTCTTCGCATTCCGAAGGCGTCGGGTTGCCTTACCGATTGGCAATCGGAGTGCGCTGACGGCCAGCAGACAACCTCTTCAGATGTTCTCCTAAACGCTTGAGCCGTGAACCAATTTGAACCGCAATACCTCTTGTGGAGAGGGGCGATGCAGGACCCCGACGCATGGTCCTCCTCCTTAAACTTGCGGCGAATTGAATGAGCTGGAGTCGCCTCGGAATTTGTTCGAGACAATCGGTTGTGACATTTCTTACATAGGGCATCGATAAATCCTCGAGACTCCATGGTGAACTATCGCCACAATAGAGGACGTTGCCTGGGTGAAGAGCAAAGCACAAGTTGCGTCGCCATCTAGAGGTTTGACTTCTCAAATAGCTTTCCATAGCACCATCTGCGTTAGTCTGGAGGGGGCTACTTACGACCGGTCTACGACTAGCTACTAAACCTACTACTACTACTACTTTTAGTGGTCGGAGCCTCGGTTCATCATCGGCCCCCCCAACCCTTTCCAATCCACTTGTGAGTAGGTATCCATCGCAAGTCCTCTAAACGACCAGCGTCGCGTACGTTGCGGGGTTGCTCGAGCATCGCCTCTTTCTACCCGAAATGCTTCCTTCGATCCAGAGTCTCTTCTCTGACACTGATACCTGCCATTATTGTGATCGCGTTACAACGAAGTAGCGGATCATGTAGCCAGTATCTTGAATCTCAAAAGATTACTGCCAATTTCTGCATTGCAGCGTTGATGAATGGGGTAGTTGAGACAATCTCCGCCGCCTGCCTTAGTTTCATTAAAGGGGAAAGATATTGAGACGTATGTCGTTCTAATCATGGTTTCATGAGGACCCTGCCATGTTTCGCCAGAGTTTTCGGTGGCGCGTGCGCCGGCCCATCCATCTTGCACGAACATGTCGCAGTGCGCGCATCTCGTGTCACGGATAGCTGCGTCTGTAGGAGTATGGAGCAGGGCAGCTGGACTCTGTAGCTTGACGACCGACCTTTCCTTCAATGTATCATCCAACGAATCATTCCGATGCTTCAAGAGAACCCGGATGCGGGTGACCCGGTATTGAAACTATGGACAAGCGTGCATCGGAGTTGCAACAGCTGCGAACTACGCCCTCGACTCGTATTGAATGCCCAGTGCGTGTTCCGCCCACTCGTTTCCGTTCGGTGATTCTAGTCTGAGTGATGCACGTGACTCTCGGGGATACGTATTTCGGCCCGAGGACCGCCGTTCGGAAAGAGAACACGGGAATTGCGTGAACGACATTCTGAAGAACATCTGAACTTTGACCGCCAATCACTCTCCTTCAAAATCCCAAGTCTCTTTATCGTGGAGTTTCCGGGTACACGGACCCCCGAAACCTCTTTAAAGCAGTTGCAAACATGCGTCAGCTTTCTAAGACGGATGCCTGTAGACTCATCCGCATCCCGTTTTAATCACTTGACACCGGACCAGTGCGAGGAGGCGATCGATGCTGATTCGTAGTTAGTAGTGATGCATCGAGTGCGTTAGTGCCTTGACCCTGAGCCGATGCCTCCAAGTTCAGTCTCGTGAGCCTCTCGACCGACACGCTTGAGAACGCCTGCGACCGCGATTGTGAATGATGCGGATCGCAAGCGTCTGGTATCATGGAAGGAGTGAACGTCTAGAATTAATCTCTCAACAAAATCCCGGCAACAAGTTACCACGAGGACATGGACGTTGGATGGCGAAGTACCTTGACAATAATAGTCTACGG
>JAJSRW010001653.1:0-33835 GCA_022414725.1 Microglena sp. YARC | reverse complement strand
CCATCACCCAAAGAGAGAGTAGGTGGTGTGGAGGTGGGTGGGGGTGGTGTGGTAGTGTGGGTGTAGGTGGTGTGGAGGGTGGTTGTAGGGTGGTGCGTAGGTGGCGTGTGGTGGGGGTTTTTAGCAACCTTAACTGCCGCTAGGCTCATCATTTTGTTTGCCCTAAAAAACCTCCTGGACCCTATACCTGGTTTAGGTGACGCACGATTTTTTTTTTGATTCTTAATAGCAGCAGCCTACCTGGGCTTCCATCACTTTCTTTACCCAACATATAAAACTGGGCAAGGACCACTACTAACTCTTTTCAATGCTAAGATTTATCCTATATAATTTTATTATTCAAATGTAATTAATGTCAATCCAAAACGTTGAACAACAGGCGCCAGCCTGGCGTTTCCATCAGGGATTCCCGCTATATTTTATAGCGAGCTCTGCTAGTTTCGAGCCCCGTAGTTTACTCCAAAGATGAAACTCAAGAACTCAAACTGAGTGGAAACCTGCGCTTATCCAATCTAAAGACGTAAACGTCAACCCTATGCCCTATTTAGGTCATGCACAGGAGCAACGTCGCAGGCCACCTCCTTGGCAATATTAATGAAGGGGGACATCCACGCAGCTGGGGGCCGAATGTACCATCACCATCGTCTGTACCCCTAAATCAAAAGACCCTGAGACCCTATTCCTTATTACTATTTAGGTTTGCACGCTGACCAACGCCGCTCAGGTTACGCCCTGCCTGGCCGTATTCATGGGGCCAACAAGTGTCTGGGTTGCCTAACCTGTAGCACGATCACCTCTGTACCGTCCTAAATCAAAGAACCCCTACATCCCTATTCCTATTTCGTCTATTAGTGTCATTGCACTAAAACGCCCAGCCTAGCGCCCTCCTGCCGTATTAATGGGGGGCCACCAGCATCTGGAGGAAGCCAACTCTCCCATGAGGTTGTCCTTCCCACAAACTGGAGACAATACGATTGGCCATCCGTCACTGACGTCCCATTGCCAACATCATACTGCCAGCAAACGCGTCCCGCCAATTATGCTAAACCCACCTGGTTATATTCTTGTTGCTTGCACTAGCGTCCAATTGAATACGGTTGTAAAGTGTACCTTCTTTAAAATATCGCCTGCAAATCAACCATCGCCAAATCGCTGCTTCCCACCGTAGGTGCAACTATAAATGCATGATTCGACTCACTAGTACGTCAGAAATAATCCTCGTGAGAGCTGAATCTGCCATTGCAGGTGCCCGCATGAGCCAAACTTCACTAACTTCCTCAACACCAGCAATCTGCTACACTCCGGTTAAAGTTGGCAACTAAAGGGCTTGGATGCAGTATTACGGTAAGATGGGAACCTTTCCATTGCAATGGATCCTCTTGCCAAGAGAGACTTGCTCATTGGCAACTGCCCGGCCAATCTGTACCGCACCAGTAGTTTGGCTGCTTGTAACTAGCCTGCCCATACTCAAATACGGAAGGTTACACTCTTTGATAATATCTCTGCCAATGCAATCACTGCCTCCTCTGCTATCCGGGGAATGATGGCAGGTAGCTGCCTTTGGCTCTGAAGCTAAGCCTGTCCAATGATTTAACGTTAGTACCAATCTTTGAAATATCCTGCCGAATCATGAATCCTTGCGCCATCCTGCTACCGAAATGATGGGCGGTAGCTGTCTTGCTGCCTGTAATGTGCCTGCCAATAAAAACGTGTTAGTGTACCTCTTTGAAAATAAGCGACTCCGCCACGTCGCGCCGCGGAATGATGCGGTAGCTTGTCTGCTGCTTGGTACTACTTCAAACTTGCAATAGAGGTAGTGTACCTCTTTGAAATATATTTGAGCAAAGCGATCCTGGCCAACGCTGCGATCCTGAGTGATCAATGATGCGTAGACTGCGTCTTGCTCTTGTACTAGCCGGGCTGGCAATAGATAACGGAGAAGTGCACCGCTGTAATACACATTTCCTGCCAAAATCATTCCTGACAATCTGCACCAATGTTGGAGTAAAAGATGTCTGCTGCTGTGTAGTAGCCTGCCAATCCAATAAACGGCAGTGGTACGCTCTTTAAAAATATCCTGCAAATCAGAACCCCGCCAAGATTACTGCACCTCCACGTAGGTGCACTAGAGACACATGGATGCAGTAAGTACATGGTAATATACAGGAACCAGATGTCAGACCTTGACGCACGGACTCCCTTGCAACTGGCTTAACCTTTTCTATAAACACCACAAACGCTTTAACAAACGAGCACTACGTTCAATAAGGCTGGGACAAGGAAATACAGACGTAACTTGTTGGAGGGTGTTAGCAGCTATTCCTAATTGACTTTGCACGTTCTGCTTTAATTTTATTGGGATTGTCTTGCTTTATATGTGACTCTTGGGACTACTTGCTCATCAACCCAGCCAATCTGCTACCCACCGGTAGGGTTGTCCTTGCTGCATTGTACTAGCATAGCCGCCAACTGGATTACACCGGATGTATGACCCTCGTGAAAATATATGGCAAAGCACTCTGCAAACCTGTCACCCCCAGCACTGATGCTGCGTTAAGCTGTTCTTGCTGCTTTGCGTCTATGACTGTCGATTAATTAACGTGTTGGAGTGTACCTTTTGAAAATATAGTTGCAAAGCGATCCTGCCAACCTGCTACCCAATGTATGGCGGTAGCTGGTCTTGCTCCCAGCGCGATGTACTGAGCCTGTCCAATTGATTAACGTGTAGTGCCGTACCTCTTTTTGAAATACATTGCAAAGCGATCCTACCAACCCTGCTACCCAATGATGGCGGGTAGCTTGTCTTGCTGCTTGTACTAGCCTGTCCAATTTAAAATAACGTGTAGTGTACCTCTTTGAAATATAATTGCAAAGCGATCACCAACCTCTAACCCAATGATGGCCCGGTAGCTGTCTTGCTGCTTGTTACTAGCCTGTCCAATTGATTAACGTGTAGTGTACCTCCCCCCCCCCCCCTTGAAATATATTGCAAAGCGATCCTAACCGGAAACCTGCTACGACGAATTGATGGCAGTAGCTGTCTTGCTGCTGTACTCGAAGCCTGATCCAATTGATTAACGGATGAGTGCACCTGTATACACAATATTCCTGCCAAACATTCCTGGACAATCTGCTACCCAATGTTTGGCAGTAGCTGTCTTGCTGCTTGTTACTTGAATTAGCCTGTCCAATTGAAATAACGTGCTAGTGTACACTAGGGTACTTCCACTGACCAAATTGGCCAGCGCTTTCAAGAGCACAAAACGTCAAATTGGTCAGCGCTTCGCTTATTTGTAGTGCAAAAAGCGCAAAAACTTATGGGCGCTCTGCGCCCACCATGGGGGTTGAAAAACTGCCGCAGAAACGCGCAGTGGGGCTCAAATAGGCAGCGCGCCAGCGCGCAAAAGCGCGCGCTTTGAAGTACCCTGGTAGTGTACCTGTAGACAAACATCAATGCTTTGCCTTTTTAGCCCCTCCTGCCACGGTTGGGCAAGTATCTTTAGCCTATTTGGCCTGCCCCTGGATTTTAACATACATACATACATACATACATACATACATACATACATACATACATACATACATACATACATACATACGTACGTACGTACAAAAACGTGATCCCTGACAAACCCTGTTTCCTCTATCTACAGGATCAGGCAGCTCTTCTGAGGACTCCGAAACCAGCGATTCCTCCCTCGGGGAATCTGGAGCCGAGGATTCTAAGCAGGGTGATGATAGCAGCAGCTCAAGTGATGAGATGATGATGAGGAGAGGAGGAGGAGGAGGCAGAGGAGAGGAGTACCTGAAGGATGTCTTGATGGCTGCTAGCTGTGGTGTATTGATGTTTCCCCCCCACCACCACCAACAGTGCCCCCCAGCACCCCCCAACCCCCAACCCTACCACCAAAACAACAGTGCCACACACGCACACACCACACATACACACCAGCAGTGATGATGATGAGGAGGAGGAGGATGTACATGAAGATGTCAGTGTTGATGGCTGCTAGCGTGTGTATTGATGTTTCCCACCCCACACCAACAGTGCCCCCCAAACCCCCCCAACCCCCGACCCTATCACCAAACAACAGTGCCCTTCACACACGCACACACCACACATGCACACCCAACAGGTGGACGATGATGATGACGATAGTATGATGAGGAGGAGGAGGAGGATGTACCTGAGGATGTCTTGATGGCTGCTAGCTGTGTGTATTGATGTTCCCACCACCCAACCACTATCCACCACTTATCAACAGTGCCCCCAAATCCCCAAACCACAAACCCTACCACCAACAACAGTTGCCCACACATCGCACACACCACACATACACACCAACCAGTGATGGATGATGAGAGAGGAGGAGGAGGATGTACATGAAGATGTGTTGATGGCTGCTAGCTGTGTGTATTGATGTTTTCCCCCCACTCACCAACATTCCCCTCCCCCCAACCCCCCCAACCCCCAACACCACCAACAGTGACACACAGGATGTGTTGAGGATGTGTTGATGGCTGCTAGCTGTGTGTAGTGATGATGTACAGGGTATTACATTTTGCCGTTTTGGGTAGCGTGAAAAACGCCAATGCTGAAGGCTGGTCATGAATCCTGATTCCTTCAACAAAAAGATGGGAAATCGTATAAGATTAATAAAATGCGATAAGAATCGCACAATTAAATAATCCTTCTATCTGGGATGATAATCAAATTATAATCATATAATTATTTTTTCACTGTAGGACGAACTCATGGCCCCCCCGTTGGTAAAAATATGGTTTTGGGGTTCAGTCATCACCTCATCGTGCTTTTTTCGTCTTAGCCCCTCCTGTTACGGTCGGGCAAGTCCCTTAAGCCTATTTGGCCTACCCCTGGACAGCACTTGAACTTGAACTTGTTTACTTTTCTTACTTTCATTTCACTTTTTATTTACTTCAGCCAGCAATTTGGCTGCTCGCCGTCTTTGGCAGTAAACCAATTATGACCAGGGAAATGTAAATTACCTGGACTGCAACCAGGGTAATTCAAAGCGCGCGCTTTTGCGCTTTTCAGCGCTGACTTTTTGACCCCCTCTGCGCTTTAAGCGCAGTGTTTTGCAACTCCCTGTGGGCGCAGCAAGGCAGTTTTGCGCTTTTTGCACAACAAAGCGCAGTTGTTTTGTTTTCAAGTGCGCTAAAGCGCTGGCCAATTTGGCAATTTGAAGTACCCTAACTGTAACAACATACAGTGGTAGGTGTCTTTGAAGGTACTTATGCAAGTTAGGTTTTCCTTCTACATCACTCTTTCTTTTTGGGGCCATGTGTAGCAGCTTCTAGGCAGCTTCTTTTACCCATTTGATCCTGGAACCAAATCTGGATCTAGCTAGTGTGTCTGAAAGCTGGCATGACAGGCATTCCAATGCAGCTGTCATCTTTGGGCTCGACTCGCTGGCTAATGGATCTGGGTGGAAGCTGCTATATCGGGCTGCCATATACTTAATGTTTCCGTCCCACCAAAGTCTACACCTGACTATCGGGCTGCCATATACTTAATGTTTCTGCCCCACCAAAGTCTACACCTGGGTATATGGCTGCCATATTTTTAATGTTTATTCCAAATTCCTAATAAAAATCACTGTACGCGTAGTAGAAAAAGAAACAGTGTTCTACATTCCAACCTGAGGACATCCAGTCGCCGTACGTAGCATTCATCCTTCTACATTAACTAAAGACAAGTCTCAGAATCGTCACAGTGAAAGAAAACGAGCGAGGATTAAAAACATGATACTTCGAAGTATATCAGCGGACTGGCTGATAAAGCCGTAGAGAGCTTCCTGGGTACCTTTAGAGGAATAAGCGTGTACTCAGCTGAGCTTCGGCGAAACTGCCCCCTGATAGAGCAGTGGAGTCGAGGACTGCTAGGTACCAAAAGGAGCAATGAAAATCAGGTCAGAAAAACTAGGCGGGGGGGGGGGTGTCATTCCTGAACTAAAAGGCAAGTCCTAGACGGCGTCGCAAGAAACAGGGGAAATTGGCGGAGAGTGTTGGCTATTGTAGCGACAGGTGGCAGGGGAACGAAGCCAGTTAGTTACGAGCCAGTTAGTTTTTTTTTTAGTTCAGACAGGTGGCTTCGTATGCAGGCCACCTGAAGTGGCAGTATATTACATTACATTACATTACATTACATTACATTACATTACATTACATTACATTACATTACATTACATTACATTACATTACATTACATTACATTACATTACATTACATTACATTACATTACATTACATTACATTACATTACATTACATTACATTACATTACATTACATTACATTACATGTTAAAGTCTACTTGACACCGCGAGGGTGTATGAGACTCTGTGCTTTAAACAAAAAGAAAAGCACCCACAAAGCAAAAAACCCCATTACATCAGGGGTGTGTCGAGGACAAACAAACCAAGCTCCCAACCACCGTTTTGGTGGCGTAGGTATTAAACCCCCTAAAGCCGGACCCAGATCTCAACCACTTACAGTGGCGGAGGTAAGAAGCTAACAAATGAGAAGTCACAAGAAGAAAAGAAAAAAAAGGATAATAAATTACGGTGCCACTAAGCAGTCCAGGGCTTCCTGTCTTGCCCTTCTACAAGTAGAAAGATAGTCGGCTAGGTTGCTCCAGAAAGTCTTAGTGCCATTTCCGTTCATAAAGGTTCTGAATGTGGAATCGCAGAATTCCACATTCCATACGGTTAAGTCGGTATCCTCATGGACATGCCTATAAATATCTGTAAACAGCTTCTGGTAGCGGAGGCGAATATCATTATAAAAAGGGCACTCAAACATATGCATTTCATCCTCAGGTTTTTGGAACCCACACATTTGACAGTGTCTCATTGAACGAGGGATGTGTGCTCTATCCACCACCCTCATTCTTTCTGTGTTCAGCCAATGGGAACCCATTCTAAACTGTGCTATAGAACGAATCTGATCCTGCTTATGTAAGGCAGATGTAAAGGGAATCAAAGCCATTCTCATCATTGCTGTTGGCTGCGAACCATTTCTGGTATCGGAGGCGTTTAAAGCCAACCCTTCTCTCATCAGGGATGTCTCTGACTGCATTGGTGTCACTTGGGTACTTAAACCTCCATGACTCAAAAACTTCAGACATAATACCTTCGACATCGACAGCCTCCAAAATGTTGAGGTTTTCACTGGATCCTAGCTTGTGGAGAGCACAACGTAAGTCATGAACCCGTAATTATAATATGGATCCGATAATGACCTAATTATTAGGTTGCTAGTTTTGCATTTAAACAGAAGAGTGTACAAACTGAAGAACAGATCCTGTTTAAGAACAGCCGATACGTATATCTGATCTGGGCCTGCCTCTGGTTTCGGGGCCACCCTTAATCCCGCACGACCTCGAGCAAAATTGCCGAGCGCATGTTGCTGTGTTTTCTAGAGAAGGCTTCAGGGGGGGGGGGGGGGGGGGTCGAGGGGGAAATCTGTCATTTTCACAAAATTAGAGACTTTTCAGGCACTCTTTCCAGCCCTCCGAATGACATGGTGGAACTAGGGTGTTCCTGTACTAAATACCAGTCCATATATCATATATGCTATTGGGGGAGAGATCCACCTCATATTATGCGGGGAAAAAAAGGGCTGAGGGGGTCTCTCTCTCTCTCTCTCTCTCTCTCCACACACACACAACGCCCTAACCAACACGTGTACAACGACGTACATAGCAAGACGTCTTGGTAGTTCACTGCTGCTTCTTTAACCCTTCCCGTCACTGTTCGTCAGTTTTCGTTCTGGTGCCTAGTGCTATTTGATGTTATTCGATGGACCCACAATCAAAGGGCACTACCTGCGACTAGTGCGGTAAACAATTGCTCGTCGGCGACCACGGAAACTTAGAGCGCCATCAGAATCCTCCTCGTCCTCAACTATAGTGGAGTCTACTTGCCCACTAAAGCACAAGATGCCATAAGCTCCAGCTGAGAAGGGATCTGCCACCAACCCTTGTACCAATAGCTAGGCTAGTGGCATGCCCAATTTATCAGAGCGATGCTGGCATGACTCGCAAACATGTGTGGAGCTACCACTTGCTTCACCACATGCAGTCTGTGCACCCAGGCCAGCAACTCAGCGAGGACGACTTCAATCAATTATCTTGGAAGGTGGCTGATTTTGAGGGGGTGGTTGCCAAGGAGGTCAATGCCAGAGGGCATGAGCAGTGTGTACCAAGGGAGAGAGATCGAGTGCGGCTTGAGGCATCCCTAGTAGACACGCCGGCATTGTTCTAGAGAACGGTGACGTCACCTTCTAAGACCACATGTAAAGGACTATAATGTGCCCTTCAGCCGTTCATTACGGTAGTGATTATTGAAGACCCGATTATTTAATGTCCGATCGAAGCTTGGATTGAAGACCTGCTTATTGAAGAGTATTGAAGGTGGGCACATAAAGGGCCAAGGGGCCCTGACCCTCAAGCCCACTAAACAATGTAACATTGATGATGACGATTTCAGTGCTTCAAACATTCCCAATGGTCTCGAGACCAACCTCAATGGTTAGGCCTATACTAACCCTGTAAGATGAGCATAATTAGACACCATGACACTATGTGGTGGCTGAGATATTGGCTGTACAGGGGGTTCCGGAGCCGGGGGGGGGGGGGGGGGTCTGCAGAAGGGTGCCTTCACACTTTTTGGAGATGGTGAATTACACTTTTAGTTTTGCCCTCCCCTTGGAAGGCTAATACAGTTTTCGATTTACACCCATGTTTGGCGGAGCCCCCCCTTCCGGGAGGCGAAAACCCCCAGATTCACCCCGCGGTCCGTCTGTGCCAGGGCCCCTGGTCTGTGCGTCCAACCGACCGACCGACCGCGCTCGCGACCGAAAAAACGAAGGCTGATACGTCAGCCAACAATCTCATAACTAATAGTAGGGTGCCCTGTCGGGTCCCCTCACCTGGAGGTCGGCCCTGGGGCTCGTGCGTCGTCCTGGTGAGTCCGACTATTAGTGAGTCGGACTATAATTATATAAGGTTGTAGTAACGGGGGCGGTAAGCTATTACATGCATTCAGTTCTGGCTATGAAGGGTTGGAATACACGGGTAGCGATGATGGGTGCTGAGTTGGGATACCACTTATGAAGGAACGTGCTGGAAAGTTACATTTCGAACTTTCGACCGGTGGTTTCGCCAAATGGCCCTCCTGTCAAACCTACCATGTTCGACATGTCCATGTGGTTTCGGCAGTGGTCCCGGTGGTTTCGCCATGTTAACTACTGTATTGTGGTTTCGGCAGTGGTTGCGCCAAATGGCCAGTGGTATCGCCAAATGAACAACCGTATTGTGGTCGATGCATAGGTCAGGCCGACCAATAACTGGCTTCGGTCACTCGGTCAGCTCCATCTTTGCCACCTAGTTCCGTTGCCAACACTCTACCCCAAGTTTAATAGGACTAGATCGATTTACCAGGCGTAGCGGACGTGCTGACGACTGCTGAATATTTATATCGCACCTTGGTAAGACAGCTTTATTCGAGAAGGAATATGGTTTGAGCACCAAGATGATTCCTCATTTTTTTGCTCCTAGATTCTTGCAGAGATAAACGATGCAGAATGGCGCGATCGCTCTGGTAGACAGCTGAAGTGACAAGGTACTGTTGAATGCTGACTGGTAGACGGACATGGGTGCTAGATAGCTAGATCACAACGTTGTTTGACGACACCTATATGATATATCTCCACAGCTTCGTGAATTGTGCATACGCCATACCATACGGTACTTGGTTTCTGCCAGAGATTTTCCTTCCAGCTACAAGCAACAGCATATGGGAGCTGAGCCAGCCTCTTTGCTGGACCTCAATATTTAAGCAATTCTGAAAAGTTGATTGTGCCAGCTTCAAGGTGCACTGAGTTGCGTTAGATTGGGCTGAATAGCAAGTAAGGGGAGCTGCCTAGAAGCTGTTGCTCGTGGCTGAAAAGAAAAGCCATGGCTTCTGCACGCTTTGTTATGTGCATGTGCTTTATTTTGTACTAGATAGGTAGGGATATTTTAATGCTATGTGGGGCTGTGCAGTTTTGCATCCGTCAAAAAATTATCAGTGCGATTTTTGGGGTACAAGATCTGATCGTCTTCGCTAATAGCCTCTCCGGACTCTGTAGAATAATCTTGCTTATTTGAGGATGGGCCAGTCCCTTAAGCCAATTTGGCTACCCCCTGGACTGTAACTTACATAAATATACATACATGTATATTCCTAACTATCTGGCATGGAGCCAGGTGAGGGATACATCGATGCTCGATCCTCGATCTGACATATATTATGTTCCGGAATGCCATTATATATTCCGGCACCTCCACCCTTATCTTTGTATCGACCCCCGTATCAGCTTGGATAACACTCCGGAGAGTGGACTTAGTGTGTGCAGCACGCCAATCTATAAATGCGGAGACGAGAATAAATATTACAAAAGATAGTGGAACCATAAAGGGACACCAGCGGAGGAAAGGGGGGCGGTAGCCTGGAACCTGATCAGGGTACAGGTTAGACAGCGCGTGTCAGAAGAACCGATGACGCAGTCAACAGTAAGCTGACATAGTACTGTCAGGACCGATAGTTCTAAGGAAGTACATAAGTAGTCACCAAGTTATACAACGCGTGAGAGCACCGCAATTCATGCTGACACTCCACCTATGACACAGGTGACATACAATACTACTTCTCCACCTATGGCACTGGTGACATAGAACTATATGTAACAGATTGAAAAAAAAAAAAAAAATCAAAGAACTCCGAAAATTCGAGAGAACTTCAAATGGAAACCCAAAGGTTTATAGGAAGGAATGAAACACGGCAAAAACCAAAATTTGCCAAGTTAGAAAAGGATGAAAACCGAATATCAAAGATGGGTAACAACGGTATAGAAAACCCGATCCGGGAATAGGAACCTAATGCCATACAATGATAACCAAAGAAACCGATGTAACAAAAAAAAAATTATATACCCTAAGAAGAAGCGGTCATCCCAAGCATCCGCATAATCCAGAACACAGCAGGATCAAGGGGCTTGGTGAAGGGGTCAGCACAGTTGTCCTTGGTGTTAACATAGGCAACATCTAGTGAACCGTCCTCCACCAGCTCCTTGATGTAGTGATGAATAACATCAATGTGCTTGCTGCGAGGGAGGAGCTGCCAGTCATTGGCCCATCTCAGAGACCCTATGTTGTCACCCTGAATGGTAACTAAATCACAAGGCAGACCCAGATCCACCCTCAACTTCTTCAACCATTGCACCTCCCTGGCAGCCTGAGACAGGGCCTGATACTCAGCCTCACAAGAGCTAATGGCAACTGTAGGCTGCCTCTTGCTCATCCAGTTCACTATGCACCCTCCAGCCAGGACAGCAAAGCCAGTCTGAGATCTCCTGTCAGACCCATCATCAGCAAAGGATGAGTCACTAAAGACAGTAAAAGAGAAATCAGGGCTGTGTGTGTAAGTGAGTCCCAGGTGGGAATGTGACCTCAAATACAAAAGCAAACGCTTGGCTGCCCCCCACAGGGGGACGGTAGGGTGAGCAGAAAACCTGGACAGGTAGCTCACAGCAAAGGCAATATCAGGCCTGGTGCAAGTAGCCAGGTATAGCAAAGCACCAACAAGAGAGAGGTACTGGCTATTAGAGGACAGGGGTTCTCCAGGTGGGTCAGTGACGGTGGACTTGTCTATGGGGGCACCAAACCTGGGCTTGGCAGCAGCAGTCAGACCAAACTGCTCCACCAGATCAACAATGTAGGAGTGCTGGGAGAGGTTGATCTGAACACACCTGCCGTCAGAGTCAAGTGTACAAGCCATGTCCAAGGAGAGGAACTGAACCGGCACACCCATCTCTTTGACCTCCCAGCCAGCTTTCTCCATAGCCTTGATCAGCAAAACATACCTATCCAGCTCACTAAAAGCACAGATAAAATCATCAAAAATAGGTTAGGACATAGCTCCACCCACCATTAGAATCCCTCCTAAAATACAGAGCAGGTTCCGCCTTGCACATAATAAAACCATGTGCAACCAAAACCCGCTTGACATCCATACTCCAAGCCCTGGGCGCCTGTTTCAAACCATAAAGGGACTTGATCAGCTTGCACACAAGGGGAACACCGTTAGGACCAAGTACCTTAAAGCCCTCAGGCTGGTGGCAGTACAGGTCCAGACCAGGTTCAAGGGGTGCATTCAGAAATGCAGTCTTGATGTCCAGCTGCCGAACAAACATCTTCCTATGAGTGATGGCAGCCAGGAGCACCCTCAGACCTGCTTTAGAAGAAACGGGGGCATATACATTATGAAAATCCAACCCAGGACGCTGCAGAAAACCACGAACCACAAAACGTGCCTTGAAGCGAATAGAACCATCAACCCCAACCTTCTTCACAAATAACCACCTGCCAGACAGGACCCTCTGTTTAGGAGGCAGTGGAGTGAGCGCCCAAGTGCCATGGGCATGTAGGGACGCCATCTCATCCTTCATAGCAAGGAGCCATTGATCCCTGTCAGGGTTGGTGGGAAGCATGGCAGCTTTGAAGGTCAGTTCAGTGGAAGTGGAAATGTATGCTCCCACGTACAAGCAGTGTACTTGTACATGAGCAGCGGGGATATCAGCAGTATCAGCAGTAACCGGTAGTATAGCCCCCAGTGCAGAACTACTGCCTAGTTGAACAGGGCCGGCCTTATTTGCCTCTATATCAAAGAAGCCTGGGTCGACCGGAACACCCCAGCCATACGCAGTATCGGAACCCGACCAGTGTTCCAGATCATCACTTGCACTATCGGCAACGGCTACATCATCACATGGGCTTGACCCGAGTAATCCACCAGGGACGACAGGAGGCGTCTGAATGAACGACACCCGCGAGCCATCCGAGGTGGTCGGTTGAGTGAGAGGGGTAAGTTCTTAACCATACCCTTCTTGACAAGTCTGTGCATGGCATCATAGCCGGGGTGACCCAGCCGCCTATGCCACAGCCATTCAGGAGTGGTAGGGATAACAACTCCACCGTCCTCATCAACATCAAGTGCAAAAGCTGGGTAATTGTCAGCACCAAACGAACAGCCACTGGTGGTGTAACAAGGCCTACATGCAAACTTGTAAACACCATCACCGGAGGCAGGGAAGGACCAGAGAATAGAAGAGCCCTGAGTGGCAGTGCAACTAATACTATCAAAAGAAATCTTGCAGTGGAGAGAATGAGCCACAGCATTTACTGACAGGAGGTTCACCGGACAGTGAGGTATGTAGAGAACATTAGTTAGAATGATTGGTGTTGGTAACCAATCACTACATAACTCAATGGATCCCTTACCTACTGCCCGTTGAACCACACCATCACCAAATCGAACTGATGGCAGATTCAGTGGAACATCAAACACAGTGAACAAAGATCTATCACCTGTGATGGACATTCCAGCTCCAGAATCCACATGCCAGACACCCTCAGACAGGCTCGGACTACACACATTTGAGAACCTAGAGGTGCAGGAGAATAGGACAGGGCTTACCTGCTACTTCTGCATAGCAAACCCATCAATTTGAGCCTGCAAGGAAGACAATTGCTTTGGAGTAAGGTGACCTGGAAGGGCCAGGTTAGCAGGCAACGGTGAAGGAAGCGTTGGTTCTGCACGACCAGGGACCCTTCGCAGGGCAGGGAACTTCGTCCAGCAACGGTCCTCCGAGTGACCATCCTTGTGGGGGCATGGTCCCCAGGTGCATTCTAGGCGCCTCTTGTTCGACCCAGAACCACCACCAGTCTTCTGCCGCCGCTGAAATGCAGCATTAGCAGGAAACTGAGGAGCGGTCCGGGACCAACCAGGATGCCTGGAATCCGACTGAGGGAGCGCTATGTTAAGAATATCTAGCTGCCTATATTCCTCTAGACAGGACCAGTACTCAACAGGTTGCTGGTTGTATATCAGGATACCATACTTAATCCGCAGCGTTTCGAACCGGGGCAGACTCGCACCTTGAACTATAATGCCCATGGCGTGACGCTGAGTCTGCGGAAACCCAGCACTGCGCAGGTCAGTGCACATACCGCGAACCCGACGAAAGAAAGCGTCAACGTGCTCATGAGTGCCCATGACCGAAGCATGATACTCCTTCAGCAAGAGAGGGACACGCGAGGCAAGGGCATCGGACTGCTGCCTCCGGATATGCAAAAAGATATCCCGAGGTGAAGCAAAGTCCCTATACACCTTGACTAGGGCATCCGTCATGTTGGCAAGCATCATGGATAAGATCATGAACTCTTGGCGGGTAGGGTAAGCGCACTGAAACCCAACAGTGCAGGATCGACACTAGACTCACCATGAGAGGCCGAAGTTCCAGCAGCAGGAGGAGCACACCGAGGAGCTAAAGACTCACGAATCGCCAGAAAATACTCAGCAGCAAGACCAGCGTCATAAGCGCGCTGGTCATCTAAGTTCCTGATGAGATCTAGGGAACGCGCAACACGCACAATGAGCTCGAAATCAGGACGAACAGGACAGAAAGGGAGTGGCACCTTAACAAACTGGTAACCTCGCAGGTCACTGTTCCTACGCCCAACCCCTCCAGAGGTCACACCATTAGCAGGAGGGTAGTTAATCCCTGGCATAACAGGTCCCAGAAAAGCCCGACACTCTAGACCTAGCTCAGAATAAGCCATCACACGCCTAGGCCTAGGGCGACCCTTGCTATCAACCATAGCCTGAGTGGCAGTCATATCCAGCCTACCGTACAGAGTGGGGTCCAAGGATTCCCCAGCATGTTGAGCTTGGCGGATAAGACGGCATTCCTGCAGGGATAGACGCAGAGGATGTCCGCCATCGAGCAGATGCTCCCAGGAGTCGCATGACAGCGAAGGAGGCACATATGGCGGAGTGCCAGGAGCAGGGGGCTGCTCCACAGGCGGAGGCGGGGGTGGAGGGGGCTCCTGCGAAGGGCCAGCAAAGGATGCGCGGCCAGCAGCAGCAAGAGAAGCCTCTCGAGCACGAGTATTGTAGCCAGACAGACCTCGGTCCGGAGGCAAGGTGAAAGACGCAGACTTCTGCATCAAAGACGGCCTGGCCACCTCCGGGTGGACAGGTGGAAGGGGCGCAAGCAGAGGCGCAGAGACTGGATCAGGCTTAAACTCCGGGGAAGGCGCAAGAGCAGGTGCCGACAGAGGCTCATACACAGGAGAGACGGTAGAATTGAACACTCGAGTATCAGTGGAAGGAGTGACTCCACCGAAGTCACCACTCATAGCACTCTGCAGATCTTCATCACCATCATCAGAGTCATCAGCATAGCCATCTGCACGGCGATGACGAGCAAGTTCTTGATAGTCGTAGTCAAAACGGGCATCAGGAGGAGGAGGCGCCCTTGCGTACTGGATAATCTGAGTGGAAGCACAGCAGAGTCGCATCAGAACGTCCTCAATCTCAGGAGAGAGACGTCGGACAGTAGCAGAAGGAGCCGTAAAGGTGGAGGATTGATTGGGGGGGGTTACTTCCACGATGGCGGAAGGACTCTCATGACCGCTAGCAGAGGCAGCTGGTGCACAGACGTCTAGCCAATCATCAAGAGGACCCGGGTCCTCCTTATGAAGGGCACGGTCGCAGCCATTGCTGATAATGACACTGCGCATCCCGCGCGTCCAAGATTCTCCATTCTTGTCGTGGAGTTTCTCAAAATTAGCGGGAGGCCCTCGCGGAAGTTGCATCGCAAAGCAGTGGTAGTAAATGAGGGACCGTATAACCTATCAGCTTGGATAACACTCCGGAGAGTGGACTTAGTGTGTGCAGCACGCCAATCTATAAATGCGGAGACGAGAATAAATATTACAAAAGATAGTGGAACCATAAAGGGACACCAGCGGAGGAAAGGGGGGCGGTAGCCTGGAACCTGATCAGGGTACAGGTTAGACAGCGCGTGTCAGAAGAACCGATGACGCAGTCAACAGTAAGCTGACATAGTACTGTCAGGACCGATAGTTCTAAGGAAGTACATAAGTAGTCACCAAGTCATACAACGCGTGAGAGCACCGCAATTCATGCTGACACCCCGTTTGCTTGACGCAAGTTCACTTGTCGCACTGGCTGTTATCGCATCGTATCCAGGCTAATGACGCATGCTCAACAAGGCGTAGGAGGTAGCCTCGGATTTTTGGCCTGCGCCATTTTAGCGTACTGGACATTCAGCTGGAAATTATTGCTCCAGGACTTGTTAATTTCCGTTTTCTGCTTGATCGCGGTGCTATTCATCTGCATTTCCTACACCAAGCGCAACCTCGACGCAAACGAGGCAATATATCCCGAGCTTGCTTGTGGGGCGGACCGGGATGCTAAAGAAGCAAAGCAAGAATCAAAGGAAGAAGCCGAGCATTCAAGCACATCCAAGCCTGCAGGGAGTGGTGTTGACGAAATATTCGATGAAATATCCGATGCCGGTAAGATTGAAGGTACAGGAGATGTGTTTGGCCACAACTGTTGTCTTGGGGTGGGTGGGTGGGTGGGTTAGATATTGTGTTGGGGTTTATGGTTGTTTATGACGTTATGTATAGGGTCAAGCATGGGGTCAGGTGCATGGTTGAGTATCGAGTTGAGTATAGTAGTATAGAGACTGTTTCCTTTTCGGCTACCTGCAGCAGCTTTTAAGCAGCTCCCCGAGTCTGCCACTGGGCCAAACCCAAAGATTTCAGAAGCGCTGGAGAGCTGACGATATCAGCTTCCAGGTGCCTAGGTTGCTGAAGGTTTGGATGAAGAGAGATCCCAGGGAGCTGCCTAGAAGCTACTGCTCGTAGCTGAAAAGAATAACAATGAGTATAGGGTCAGGTATAGGGTTAAGTGGGTGGCTGGTTGGGTGGGTCAAGTGTGGTGTTGAGTGGGTGGCTGCATGGGCGTTTTAAGTGTTGGTCAGGTGTGGACTTGAGTGTGTGGGCTGGGTGTGGGCTGGGTGTGGGCTGGGTGAGTGGGCTGGCGTGTGTGGCTAGGTGAGTGATTCAGGCATTAGTGCGTGGTTAGGCTTCTATCCTGCCTCACAGCTAACGGGACAACCTGACTACTCAAATCAGAAGCAAGCCAACAAATAGAAAATAGAAAATTAGTACTCCATGCCACAGGCATGAGATTGAGGGAACCCTCCCGTTTGCATAAATTGGCGGAGAGTGTTGGCTATCGGAGCGACACGTGGCACCCGAATCGAGTGCAGCAGACTGAAGCCAGGGTTTACTACAGGGCCAGGGGCCAGTTACGCCCAGGGTTGGGACATGCGGACGAACAGATAAACAAAAAAAGAAACAGACAATTGGACAACGTGGTGACTCTGGGGGCTTCTGCCCCCCAGAAGGGGGGGCTCCGCCGAAAAGAGAAGAAGACTAGAAGATATTAATATACGAATGCATGTTCCATTTGCACGTGCATGGGCATTTACAAAATGCTTCAGCATCAACCCGATGACGCTTGGGACATTGTCCTCGAAGCTGCTGACTGTTGGTGAACTGGTGCCCTACGTCTGCAGACAACACAACCAGGCCTTATTGATACAAGCACCTTCAGCGTATACCAGGGTAATTCAAAGGGCGCGCTTTTGCGCTTTTGAGCGCTGACTTTTTGACCCCCTCTGCGCTTTAAGCGCAGTTTTTTGCAACCCCTGTGGGTGCAGCAAGCAATTATTGCGCCTTTTGCACTACTAAGCGCAGTTTTGTTTTTTCAAGTGCGCTAAAGCACTGGCCAATTTGGCCATTTGAAGTACCCTGGCGCATACCTGCTTTTTCCATTCTGCTTGTTGCACTGCCTTATCTTGCTTGCAGCTTGCCATCTAAACACATGTTACAAGGGCGCGTACCCACAAGCACCTTGGGCGCATACCTGCTTTGTCCATTCTACGTGTTGCACTGCCTTATCTTGCTTGCCACCTGCCATCTAAACACATGTTACAAGGGCGCATACCCACAAGCACCTTGGGCGCATACCTGCTTTGTCCATTCTACTTGGTGCACTGCCTTATCTTGCTTGCCACCTGCCACCTATTCACATGTTACAAGGGCGCATACCCACAAGCACCTTGGGCGCATACCTGCTTTGTCCATTCTACTTGTTGCACTGCCTTATCTTGCTTGCCACCTGCCACCTAAAAGTATGTTACATCAGGCAGCCATTGGCGATTACTTTTACGACGACGCGTCGCCATTCCGTCGTTGTTGCATGGCGGTGCATGGGTTTGGCTAACTAGTCAGAATTGGCCCTCCGACTCCCACTGAGCTGCTAGCCAACTAGGCTGAAGGGACTTGCCCAACCTCGAATGATCAAGAGAATTATAAACTATCCGAAAGGGCTATAAATTGACACAAAATAAAATAAAACAACTAAAATTAAATTCAATTTTATTTAAATGAATTAATATCAATTCAATTTTATTCTGGACGCGCCTCCAGGGGTCCGTTATAATTATTAATCATTAATAATCAATATAATAATCAAAGAATCAATATAATATTCGAATTATCAAGATAATTATAAAATATCCGGAAGGGCTACTAAGATATAGGATAAGAGAAGAATAGAAGAATCAAAATCAACAAAATATAAATTGACAATAGTTAAAATCAAGAAAATATTATTTTCCAATCTATAGAACGTAACAAAATACCCTTTCCAGTATTAAAAATAAAATAAAAATTGTTTTCCTATGAACAGAACGCCAGAGGATACTGGAGGAGCAAGAGGAGGTGGGAAGAAGGTGGCGCCAGTATCTGCCATTAGGTGTTTTTACAGAGCTGTTGCGCATGACTGGGGAGGACGGCATGACCATCTCGTAAGGCCGCTTGTATCTCGCCACATAGATGTGTAGAAGGGTTCCTAGCTCTTGGACATTGTACTACGTGTGTGCTTCTTGGAGGGGTATGAGGTGAGAAGGTGGGCTGAAGGCGGCGCCAGTATCTGCCATTAGGTGTTTTTACAGAGCTGTTGCGCATGACTGGGGAGGACGGCATGACCATCACGTAAGGCCGCTTGTATCTCGCCACATAGATGTGTAGAAGGGCTCCTAGCTCTTGGACATTGTACTACGTGTGTGCTTCTTGGAGGGGTATGAGGTGAGAAGGTGGGCTGAAGGTGGCGCCAGTATCTGCCATTAGGTGTTTTTACAGAGCTGTTGCGCATGACTGGGGAGGACGGCATGACCATCACGTAAGGCCGCTTGTATCTCGCCACATAGATGTGTAGAAGGGTTCCTAGCTCTTGGACATTGTACTACGTGTGTGCTTCTTGGAGGGGTATGAGGTGAGAAGGTGGGCTGAAGGCGGCGCCAGTATCTGCCATTAGGTGTTTTTACAGAGCTGTTGCGCATGACTGGGGAGGACGGCATGACCATCACGTAAGGCCGCTTGTATCTCGCCACATAGATGTGTAGAAGGGTTCCTAGCTCTTGGACATTGTACTACGTGTGTGCTTCTTGGAGGGGTATGAGGTGAGAAGGTGGGCTGAAGGTGGCGCCAGTATCTGCCATTAGGTGTTTTTACAGAGCTGTTGCGCATGACTGGGGAGGACGGCATGACCATCACGTAAGGCCGCTTGTATCTCGCCACATAGATGTGTAGAAGGGTTCCTAGCTCTTGGACATTGTACTACGTGTGTGCTTCTTGGAGGGGTATGAGGTGAGAAGGTGGGCAAAAGGTGGCGCCAGTATCTGCCATTAGGTGTTTTTACAGAGCTGTTGCGCATGACTGGGGAGGACGGCATGACCATCACGTAAGGCCGCTTGTATCTCGCCACATAGATGTGTAGAAGGGTTCCTAGCTCTTGGACATTGTACTACGTGTGTGCTTGTTGGAGGGGTATGAGGTGAGAAGGTGGGCAAAAGGTGGCGCCAGTATCTGCCATTAGGTGTTTTTACAGAGCTGTTGCGCATGACTGGGGAGGACGGCATGACCATCACGTAAGGCCGCTTGTATCTCGCCACAGATGTGTAGAAGGGTTCCTAGCTCTTGGACATTGTACTACGTGTGTGCTTGTTGGAGGGGTATGAGGTGAGAAGGTGGGCTGAAGGTGGCGCCAGTATCTGCCAGTAGGGTTCTTTACATGGCTGTTGCACGTGACTGGGGAGGAAAGCATGACTATCACGTAAGGCCCCTTGTATCTTGTGACATAGAAGTGTAGAAGGGTGCCTAGCTCTTGGACATTTTAGTATGTGTGTGTATGTTGCAGTCCAGAAGTAGACCAGATAGACTAAAGACTTGCCCAACCGTGACAGTTGTTTCTTCTGTGTATATACCAGTTTTTCTTTGTAGAGCAGTTTTTTTTGTACAGAACAGTTTTTTCTGTGTAGTGCAGTTTTGTTTTGTACAGAGCATTTTGTTTCTGTATAGACCTGGTAATCTATATAGAGCAGTTTTTTCTGTGTAGAGCAGTTTTTTCCGTATAGAGCAGTACTTAATGTATAGAGCAGTTTTTTCTGTGTATAGCAGAGTTTTCTATATGGAGCAGTTTGTTTTTCAAATCTGAAAGTGGTTTTTTTCTAGCTTTATGGTTGTAGGCCTCCTCCAGGGACAGCGTTTTACAGCTTTTTATAGCGTTTTATAGCGTTTTTATAGCGTTTTATAGCTTTTTATAGCGTTTTATAGCTTTGTATAGCTTCTTATAGCTGTTATGGCCATTTATGGATTTGTTTGTTTGTGTGCGATGGCAATTTGGCCCTAAATGGGGTCAGAAGTAGCGATCGCGACCTTTGCCTTTGCCTTTGCCAATGAAGGGAATTACATAAAGATACCGGGGAACAGGGCCAAGGGTTTGCGTTTGACCTGATCTGTTTTCGCACAGGGCTATCAGGCAGGTGTGTCGGGACAGTAGGCTGTGAATGAACAGAGATAAAGAGCATCCGGGTTGGGGTGGGTTGGATCAACCTTGGTAACCAACACCCATAAACCACAAAGCCACACCAATCACACCACCCCAAAACGCAAAGCTCAAACCAACACCCATAAACCACACAGCCACACCAATCACACCACCCCAAAACGCAAAGCTCAAACCAACACCCATAAACCACACACCCACACCAATCACACCACCCCAAAACGCAAAGCTCAAACCAACACCCATAAACCACACACCCACACCAATCACACCACCCCAAAACGCAAAGCTCAAACCAACACTTGCACCACACTTGCACAGCACCTACACTTGCACAGCACCAACACCTGACCAACACTTGCTCCGCACCTGCACCGCACACAGGGCTGTGAGGTAGGCGTGTCGGGACAGGAGGCTGTGTATTAACCAAGTAAACAAATACCTGCACCCCAACACACTGACCGTCACTGGATGAAGCTGCCTAACCAACACCCATACACCACACAGCCACACCAATCACACCACACAAAGCGCCAAGCTCAAACCAACACTTGCTCAACACAAAACTGCTATGAGGCAGGTGTGTCGGGACTGGAATCTGTGTATGAACCAAGTAAACAAATACCTGCACCCCAACACACTGACCGTCACTGGATGAAGCTGCCTAACCAACGCCCATACACCACACAGCCACACCGCACAAAACGCCAAGCTCAAAGAAATTTCCCAACACTTGCACCGCACAAAGGGCTATGAGGCAGGCGTGTCAGGACTGGAGGCTGTGCATGAACCAAGTTAAAGAAACCCTGCATCCCAACACACTGACCGTCACTTAATGAAGCTGCCTAACCAACACCCATAAACCACACAGCCACACCAATTACACCACACCAATTACACCACATCAATTACACCACACCAATTACACCACACAGCCACACCAATTACACCACACCAAACGCCAAGCTCAAACCAACACTTGCTACGCACACAGGGCTATGAGGCAGGTGTGTCGGGACTGGAGGCTGTGCATGAACAGAGTGACAGAAACCCTGCACCCCAACATACTGACTGTAACTGGACTAAGCCGACACTTCGCTGCCCTGCGTAAGCTGGACTTGAGCCGATGCCTGTATGTAAGTGTGTGTGTGTAAATGTGTGTGTGTGTGTGTGTGGGGGGTAAATATGTGTGTGTGAGTGTGTGTGTGTGTGTGTGTGTGTGGGGGGGGGGTGGGTGGGTGGGGGGCTTGAATAAGTGCTGTTGCTTGCATTCATGCATTAGCAGTGTGCTCTGTCCTGCGCAAGCTGGACTTGAGCCGATGCCTGTATGTAAGTGTGCGTGTGTATATGTGTGTGAGTGTGTCTGGGGGTGGGGTGGGGGGGTGGGGGGGCTTGAAGAGTGCTGTTGCTTGCATTCATGCATTAGCAGTGTGCTCTTTCCTGCGCAAGCTGGACTTGAGCCGATGCCTGTATGTAAGTGTGTATGTAAGTGTGTGTGTAAGTGTGTGTGTGTGTATGTGTGTGTGTGTATGTGTGTGTGTGTGTGTGTGTGTGTGTGTGTGTGGGGGGGGGGGGGGGAGCTTGAAGAAGTGCTGTTCCTTGCATTCATGCATGTCACATGAGCAGTGTGCTCTGTCCTGCACAAGCTGGACTTGAGCCGATGCCTGTATGCAAGTGTGTGTGTGAGTGTGTGTGTGTAAGTGTGTAAGTGTGTGTGTGTGTGTGTATGTGTGTGTGTGTGTAAGTGTGTGTGTATATGTGTGTGCGTGTGTGTGTAAGTGTGTGTGTGTGTGTGTGTAAGTGTGTGTGTGTATGTTTGTGTGTGTAAGTGTGTATGTGTATGTGTGTGTGTGTGTCAGTGTGTGTGTGTGTATGTGTGTGTGTGTGTGTGTGTGTGTGTGTGTGTAAGTATGTAAGTGTGTGTGTTTATGTGTATGTGTATGTGTAAGTGTGTGTGTGTGTGTATGTGTGTGTGTAAGTGTGTATGTGTATGTGTGTGTGTGTGTCAGTGTATGTGTATGTGTGTGTGTGTGTGTAAGTGTGTATGTGTGTGTGTGTGTGTGTGTGTGTGTGTGTGTAAGTGTGTGTGTGTAAGTGTGTAAGTGTGTATGCGTATGTGTGTGTGTGTGTGTGTGTGTGTGTGTAAGTGTGTGTGTGTAAGTGTGTAAGTGTGTGTGTTTATGTGTGTGTGTATGTGTAAGTGTGTGTGTAAGTGTGTGTGTGTGTGTGTGTGTAAGTGTGTGTGTGTGTATGTGTGTGTGTGTAAGTGTGTGTGTGTATGTTTGTGTGTGTAAGTGTGTATGTGTGTATGTGTGTGTGTGTATGTGTGTGTGTGTGTGTTTGTGTAAGTGTGTAAGTGTGTGTGTTAATGTGTGTGTGTGTGTAAGTGTGTGTGTGTGTGTGTAAGTGTGTGGGTAAGTGTGTAAGTGTGTAAGTGTGTGTGTTTATGTGTGTGTGTGTATGTGTAAGTGTGTTTAAGTGTGTGTGTGTGTGTGTGTGTGTTTTGCATTCACACATTTTTGTTTTGCTTTGTTGGGGTTCTATGTAAATGTCACGCTAGAGTGTTGCACTCCTGCAAATAGGAATTGCAAGCATGCAACAGTTACGTACAAGCCAGATTTGAGCAGACACCTCTACATAGGTTCTGTTGTTCGCGTTCACACATTTTGTTTATTTTGTTAGAGATATATTTAAATGCCATGCTAACCCCAAGATAGTATATATATTCAATGTCATGCCAGAGTGTTGCACACCTTCAAACAGGATTTTCAAGCATGCAACAGTTCCGTACAAGCTGGATTTAGGCAGATACCTCTACATAGGTTCTGTTTTTGGCGTTCAACCATTTGTGTTCTGTTTTTTGGGGGACATGCGTAAATGTCATGCTAGAGTATTGCAAACCTTCAAACAGGATTTGCAAGCATGCAACAGTTATGTACAAGCTGGATTTAGGCAGATACCTCTGCGTAGGTGCTGTTGTTCGCGTTCACACATTTTGTTTTATTTTGTTAGAGATATATTTAAATACCATGCTAACCCCAAGATAGTATATATATTCAATGTCATGCCAGAGTGTTGCACACCTTCAAACAGGATTCTCAAGCATGCAACAATACGTACAAGCTGGATTTAGGCAGATACCTCTACGTAGGTGCTGTTGTTTTTGCGTTCAAACATTTGTGTTCTGTTTTTTTGGGGACATGCGTAGATGTCATGCTAGAGTATTGCAAACCTTCAAACAGGATTTGCAAGCATGCAACAGTTATGTACAAGCTGGATTTAGGCAGATACCTCTGCGTAGGTGCTGTTGTTCGCGTTCACACATTTTGTTTTATTTGTTAGAGATATATTTAAATACATGCTAACCCCCAAGATAGTATATTATTCAAATGTCATGCCAGAGTGTTGCAACACCTTCAAACAGGATTTTCAAGCATGCAACAGTTCCGTACAAGCTGGATTTAGGCAAGATACCTCTACATAGGTTCTGTTTTTTGGCGTTCAACCATTTGTGTTTCTGTTTTTTGGGGACATGCGTAAATGTCATGCTAGAGTATTGCAAACCTTCAAACAGGATTTGCAAGCATGCAACAGTTATGTACAAGCTGGATTTAGGCAGATACCTCTGCGTAGGTGCTGTTGTTCGCGTTCACACATTTTGTTTTATTTTGTTAGAGATATATTTAAATACCATGCTAACCCCAAGATAGTATATATATTCAATGTCATGCCAGAGTGTTGCACACCTTCAAACAGGATTCTCAAGCATGCAACAATACGTACAAGCTGGATTTAGGCAGATACCTCTACGTAGGTGCTGTTGTTTTTGCGTTCAAACATTTGTGTTATGTTTTTTTGGGGACATGCGTAGATGTCATGCTAGAGTATTGCAAACATTCAAACGTTCAAACAGGATTTTCAAGCATGCAACAGTTACGTACAAGTTGGATTTCGCGTTCAAACATTTGTGTTCTGTTTTTTGGGGGACATGCGTACATGTCATGCTAGAGTATTGCACACCTTCAAACAGGATTTTCAAGCATGCAACAGTTACGTACAAGCTGGATTTTAGCAGATGCCTGTATGTAGGTGCTGTTGTTTTTGCGTTCAACCATGTGTGTTCTGTTTTTTGGGGGACATGCGTAAATGTCATGCTAGAGTATTGCAAACGTTCAAACAGGATTTTCAAGCATGCAACAGTTACGTACAAGCTGGATTTTAGCAGATGCCTGTATGTAGGTGCTTTTGTTTGCGTTCACACATTTTTGTTATGTTTTGTTAGGGATCCCCCACCCCTCAACCCCCTACCTCCTATCCAACTAATCATCAGGGTGGTAGCCACACCCACCACGCCCTCACCCCACTCCCACCCTTCACCCCCCCACCCCACCCAACCCCCCTTCACCCCCTCCACCCTCAACCCCCACCCCTCACCCCCCCACCACCCCCACCCCTAACCCCCCACCCCTCACCCCCCACGTCCTGTCCAACTAATCATCAGGGTGGTGGCCACAGACGACTGATTCACCTACATATCACCCCACCCTACACCCCCCCACCCCCCACCCCCATCCCCCCCACCCCACTCCTCACCCCACCACGTCCTGTCCAACTAATCATCAGGGTGGTGGCCACAGACGACTGATTCGCCTACATATCACCCCACCCCACCCCCATCCCACCCCCACCCCACCCTCACCCCAACCCACCCTCACCCCCCCACGTCCTGTCCAACTAATCATCAGGTGGTAGCCACAGACGACTGATTTGCCTACATATCACCCCCCTCCCTACACCCCCACACCCCCATCCCCCCCACCCCCACTCCTCACCCCCCACGTCCTGTCCAAATAAAAATCATCAGGGTGGTAGCCACAGGCGACTGATTCGCCTACATATCACCCCCACCCCCCACACCCCCACCCCCATCCCACCCCACCCCCACTCCTCACCCCCCCACGTCCTGTCCAAAAAAAAATCATCAGGGTGGTAGCCACAGACGACTGATTCGCCTACACAAGCTGCATCAGCTGACTGAGCTGAATCTCAGCTGCCAATATAAATTGGCCTCGGCATGTGTTACAGACGACACCCTCCGCCACATTGGGCGCATGAGTGCATTGAGGTCCCTTGACCTGAGCCGCTGTGTGTGTGTCAGCGACGAAGGTGAGCGAGTTGAGGTGTCTTGGCTTGAGTCACTGTGTGTGAGTCAGCGACACAGGTGAGCGAGTTGATTAATCTTGGCTTTAGCCGCTGTGTGTGTGTGAGCGACAAGGGTGAATTGGCTTGGCCTTGGCGTGTGTAAATGTGTTAGGGGATAGCCTGAGCGGCTGTGTGTGTGTGTGTGTGCCAAGGGTGAGTGCTTTGGCTTGGCCTTAGAATGTAATAGATGATAGACTGCACCACATCGGGCGCATGAGCGCATTGAGGTGTTTTGACCTTAGTCGCTGTGTGTGTGTCAGTGACAAGGTTGCTTTGGCTTGGCTTTGGCATTTGGCTTGGCTTGGCTTGGCTTTGGCTTGGCTTGGCTTGGCTTGGGCATTTGTATTGGCATGGCTTTCGCTTGGCTTGGCTTGGCTTGGCTTGGCTTGGCTTGGGCTTCCGTGGCTTGGCTTGGCTTTGGCTTGGCTTGGCTTCGCTTGGGCTTGGCATTTGGCATTTTGGCACAACAACAAAAACAAAACATTCGGCGCATGAGTGCATTAAGCTCTGTAGACTTGAGCCACTGTGTGTGTTTCAGCGACAAAAGGTGAGGTCCTCCATTGCCAACTGCCTGACCTGACTCCTCCTCCCTCCCTCCCTCCCTCCCTCCCTCCCTCCCTCCCTCCCTCCCTCCCTCCCTCCCTCCCTCCCACCTCAAGGTTGCTGGCTCTCTCCGACTTAAACCAAGGCTGAGTAACTGTGCTGGGATATGCCCTCCGCGTTTTTGATATTTCTCTGATAGCCCTCCCTCCCTCCCTCCTCACATCGACACCCTGGGAACCTCCTCCCTCCCCCACTCCCTCCCTCCCCCCCTCTACCTCCCTCCCTCCCTCCCTCCCTCCCTCCCTCCCTCTGCAAGGTGTGCTGGCTCTATCCAACTTAAGCAACTTGAGTAAGCTGTGTATGGGATATTGCCCTCACATTTCTGACATTTCGCTGGCGGCTCTAACCTGAGCACCACAAACACCTGCAGTGCTGGAGATCCTGGATGCGCCAAAGTGACAAACACGGGTATGTGTGTATTTTGAATTTAAATTTCGTTTTTAATTTTTAATTGTGTTTTTATTTTGAATTGAGTTTTTAATTTTGAATTGGGTGTTTTGAATTTTTTTTTTATGTTTGCTGCATATGCCTGACTGTGCAAAGTGAAAAACACAGGTATGAGCGTATTTTGAATTTGAATTGTGTTTTTAATTTGAGTTTTGATTTTAATTTTAATTTTGTTCTGAATTTGAATTGTGTTTTAAATTTGTTTTTTTTTTTATGTTTGCTAGAGATGCCTGGATGCGCCAAAGTGACAAACACAGGTATGTGTGCAGGGGCCACCAAGAATGTTATTTTTGACACTCATGCTATGAAGTTTTTTTCTTCTGCCCTTACCCCCCCCCCCCCCCCCTTTGCTAAAAGGCCAATATCTTCCTCACCAATAATAATTAAGTTAGGTGCATACTGGCCGCACAAGTCGATCTCTATCAGTTAGGCATCTTTAAAAATGTGTTTGGCTTATGTATAAGCCCCCCCCCCCCACACACACACAAGAAAGTATCTCCGATAATAAGAGGTAGGCTGCAAAGTGAGTTTCATCTGCATTTACATTTGTTACAAAGTGTAGTTCATATAACAACATTCAGTCAGAGGCAGGTCAGAGGAGTCTCATGAGATACAACAGTGGGGCCAAAGGGGCCTCAGGCAGTGAAACACACCTCCATCCTCCTGACACCTGCATAAAGTACACTATTTGTCCTAGCCTGATCCAGGTCAATTGCCCCGGTAGCCTTGTGGGCAGCTATCAAGAGGCAGGCCCCCAAGTTTTGTTTTGTCCCTATCAGCAGGCGAATGGATAATTCTCAAAATGTGACTGCATGTTTGCTGCATGTCATGCAGACCATCCACAGCTCTTTACTTCAGCACTCTGCTTCCAAACAACGAGGGCTGACTCGGCTTATGTGTGTGTGTGTGTATTTTAATTTGAGTTTCGATTTTTAATTTATACTGTGTTTTTAAATTTGAATTCTTTTTTGAATTTGATTTTTTAATGTTTGCTGGAGATGCTTGGCTGTACCAAAGTGACTACGGGTACCACATGTATGTGTGTATTTTTGAATTTGAATTGTGGTTTTGAATTACAATTTAAATTTTTTAATTTGAATTGTGTTTATAAGTTGAATTGTTGTATGTTGCTGGAGATGCCTGGTTGCGCCAAAGTGACTTAACTCAGGTATGTTTTGTATTTTTGAATTTGAATTGTGTTTTTTAAATTTGAAATTTATTTTGCATTTTAATTGTGTTCCTGAATTTGAATTGTTTGTTTAGAATTGTAATTGTTATATATTTGCTGCAGATGCCTGTTTGCGCCAAAGTGACCAACACAAGTATGTCTGTATTTTGCAATTTAATTTGCATTTTGAATTTGAATTGTTTATTGCATTTGAATTTTATATTGAATTTGAATTGTTGTATGTTTCCTGGAGATGCCTAGTTGCGTCAAAATGACTAAAACAGGTATGTGTGTATTTGAATTCGAGGGTGTATTGAATTTTGATTTTTGTGTTTTTATTTGAATAGGTTTTAAAAATTGAAATATATTTTTATTTTAACATTTTATATGCTTGCTGGAAATATGTTGCTGTTTGTAGCAGACATAATCTGAAATAACATCTTCTTCAAAAATCAGCACTCACAATGGATCCTGCACGCTGCCATACTCCACCCCATCCAGCATCCCAACACACCCACCCACCCACCCGCCCACCCACGCACAACAAGATACAACACCCACATCACTCCCCCCCATCCACCTCCCCACTCAGCCTGGGTCCTTTCAAGCATGAGCTCCTCTCTCACTCATCATCAAGGTCAGCCCCCCCCCCCCCCCCCACCCCCACCTTCACCCCACCCACCCCCACACCCACCCGCACATCAACCGTACCCTCACACTACACTACACAAGTCACACCCCATTCCCACTCCACCCCATCCATCTCCCCACTCAGGCCTGGCTCCCTTGCCAAGCATGAGCTCTCTCTCACTCAGCATTACTCAGCTTCCTGCCCTCGCCACACACACCACACACACTACATTCTATATCCCACTCCACCTCCCACAAAACCCCACCACTCCACATCACACAAACATGAGTCCACCTCCTCCCACCTTTCAGCTTTGGCTGTCCAAGCTATGAGCTCTCTCGTCTGCACTGCGCAAAGTCAGCCCCCCCACCTGTAAACTCTCTAATGTCTTTAAATATGGTAACGCAAAAAAACAGATCAGAACTTTTTTGTGAACATTTTTGTTTTTATTGAATGAAGATCGTTTGAATTTAGAGGTTGTCTCGTTTTATACCACCCCAACACCCCCCCCACACACCAGACCCGCTGCCCCCCCCCCCCCCACACATCCTCCACCCCAAAGTGCCTTGCACCCTCATCTCCCCCACTCAGGCCTGCCCCTTTTCAAGCATGAGCCTCCTCTCTCACTCACATCAAGGTCAGCCCCCCCCCCCCCCTCCCCCCTCAGCCTGCCCACCCACCCCCCCAGCCCCCCATCCCCACCCCCACCCACCCACCCGGCACACACCCGTTACCCTGCCCCCCCCACACTCAACACAGCCTACACCCCATCACTCCATCCATCTCCCCCACTCAGGACCTGGCATCGCCTTGCAAGCATGAGCTCCTCTCTCACTCACATCAATCTCAGCTCCTGCCCTCGCGCACACACACACACACACATACAAGCCACCTACAACCCACTCACCCCCCACCCCCACCCTCCACACACAGCTCCAAACCCCAGTGCGACTCCACCCCATCCACCTCCCCGACTCAGGCCTGGCGTTCCAAGCATGAGCTCCTCTCTCACTCACAGAATGTCAGCCCCCCCCCCCCAACCCCCAAACCCCCCCCCACACACACACAACCCCACCCCTCCACACACACACAACAGCCCACCCCATCACTCGACCCCATCCATCTCCCCCCAAGGCCAGCCTGCATCCCTGCAAGCATGAGCTCTCTCTCATCTCACATCCAATCTCAGCTCCTGCCCCCGCCACAAACACTACACACACATCAAAGACACCACACAACCCACACCCCCACTCACCCCACCCCGTAACACCCTCCACCACACACACACGCTCCACCCCATCACCTTCAACCATCGCATCGTCGCGCGCCACTCAGCCTCGCCTTCCATTGCCCCCACCCCCCCCGCACAATCCCACACCCCCACACGCTCCTCACGCAGGTACCACAGACTCCACTCCCAAGCGGTGGAATACGGCACACCCCCCCACCATCACACCACACCCTGCTACTCCCCCCCCCCTCCCCCCCACAGCTCCACCCCATCACTTCACCCCATCCATCTCCCCCACTCAGGCCTTGGCGTCCCTGTGGTATTCCAACGGCGCACGAGCTCCTCTCTCACTCTACATCAATCTGAGCTCCTGCCCTCCTACCGCCAATATCACGACACACACACACTTCACCCAACGCCATCCCAACTCTACCCTCCACCCTCCTCTCCTACAGCGAGCATACCAAATCTAGATGCTGCATCGCCGCAATCCAAACCCTCAACCCCATCCACCTCCTCTCGCACCAACTCACCAGGGGCCTGAGCAGGCCTTTAATGCCCACAAAAAGGCATGAGTCTGCCTCTCTCACTCGAGCTTGCACAAATTATTCTAGTGAAATGTATCGGAGGCTTCCCCCCCCCCCCCACTGAATGTGGTTGGTTTGCAACATCTCTTGCTTTTGGGCCTGCACCACAACTCCCTCCCAATAGAAGCCACCCCACATGCAAATCCCCCTGCCCGTACATCCTATCAGGCGAGCGAGCATAGCTCCCACCCTGGCCAGACACACACACAGAGCTCCAACCCCCAAACTCAATTCACACCGCACCACAAAATCTACAATAACCCATGGCCACCATCCCACATCAGCAACTTCCTGGCATCCCCAACCTATGCCCAACGACTACAACCTAGGAAGCGAGCTCATACCATCCACCATAACACACCTCACAACACAAATCACTCACAAGCATCCTCGCCACTCACCCCGCAGGACACAACCATCTAACCAACACTACAATCCACACCACACACACAGCCAAACCACCAAACCCCACCACACTCAATCCCCCACTCACACTTCCATTCACCCATCACACCAATCACACTCAATCCTTCACCAACTCACCCACCCAACTCACTTCCACACCCATACCATCCCAGTACATCTCCCTCCACCACCTCCCAGCGAGTCCCTCTGCGGAGCGTCCTTTTCAAAGCGCATGAACGCACTCCCTCATCCTCCAACATACAGACTCCACAAACTGAGTCAGTATCTTTCCAAAATTTGCCACACTCCGCACCCACCTCACACAACACCGAGTCTCCGCGTGATCCCGGCGATTCACACAACATCCACACGACAACAATCACACAGCTACCAACACCCATTGCACATTTGCGCACCTCCCAATCCACCCAGCGCCCCAAGTCCACGTGTGCAGTGCACTGGCAAATCCTCTCGACCTTTAACAAGATCGAAGGGCACATCTTTGCCTTAGCTCTGCTCATCAAGTTCCAATAAGTCTATCTCCCTTGACCTCTCACCATCTCCCACCCTCTACTCAGCGCGAGGCCCACCCAAACCACACCCGCTCCATGAACTCCTTACCCACTTCCATTTCACCGCTCCGAGCTCCTGCTCCACCCCCGGAATCACCTTCTGACCAACCGAGCCGCTAACTCCCCATCCCTAATCCCACTCCCCTGACCGCAACGTCACATGGCCCTAAGGCTGAAATCGACAAGCCTACTAACGACAAGCTCAATGAGTTAGCTCTACCTTATCAACTCCGACTTGTCATATGTTCGCCCAGCCTCCTAATGTTGTCGCTCCGCTCGCTCGATCACTCTCCCTCTCGCGCGAATGTTTTTTTGACGTTCGCATGCGGACGCTGCCATTGAAACTTGTATGCAGTAGTGTGCGAGTATGCGTTTCTCCTTTCAATGGAAGCTCTACTTGACTTCTCCCATTGAAACCACTGCCATCGATGGGCCTACTGCCACCTCGGTTGGAGATGTGTATACTCTCATATTAATGCTTGGCGTCACTTAACTATCTTACCATGTATAAGTTTTATGCTGATCATACGCCGCTATGAGTTGTGTTATGTTAACTCGTAGTCTCTGTTAACAAATAAGTAAATAAAGCACCTCATATGTATGAGCGTGCTGCGAAAGTCTCACGATATGTACATTGTGTATATATGTAATGTGTGTAATAATGAACTCATTTATCGTGTCCTTATACGTATGTATGTGTAGTATTATATGTATGTAGGCCGATGTCTGCAGCTTGGCGGCGCTTTGTTCTGTCTCTAAAACAACCTCTGAGGCCTACTTGCCCACCTGGTAATGCGCTAATGCTCCATACGATACTAGTTCTCGTATTGTATGTATATGTATGTATGTGTGTATGCGTAATGTATATCATATGATGTGTGGCTATACGTATGTATTATATATATGTTATGTGTTGTATATGTATTTATGTGTTTATACGTATGTATGTAGTGTATATGTATTGTACGGGTGTGGCAAGCTTTGGCCGGCGCTTGCTGGCCCCTTAAACAACCTCAAGCCTACTGCAACCTCTGGTGTCCTGAGGACACAACCAAACCTTCCGAAAAGACTCGGCGCTAAACCGTCAATGACTACCGACTTACTCAATACTAGGTTATATGTATGTATGTGTGTATTATGTATATATATAGTTGTGGTTTGACGTAATTTGTCATGTGTGATGCTGTATCTTATGTACGACGGGGATAGTGCAGCTTTGCGTGGCATGCTAGCCTCTAAAACACCTCAAGGCCTACTGCACCTGCTAGCAGATGCTTCTGGCCATACCGATACTCAGTTTATGTATTTATGTTAGTACTATAGTTTGTATGTGTGTATGTGAGCGTTTCAAATGCCTAATATTATATGCTATGTGTGTTATTACGTATGTATGTATTTTATAGTATTGTGTTTTAATATGCGCCAAGCGCTTTAATGTTTGTGTGATCTCCATCGTATGTATTGTCGTGCTCGATATGTATAGGCTGTTTGCAGGAGTTTGGCCGCACATCTACAATGCTCTACAACACCTCACGCCTACATGCACCTTTCCAGGTAATGCCAATGCTACCATAATATAAACTACTATTGTATGTATGTGCTTTATGTCCATACAACCCTCATGCCTACTGCACCTCGGTTAATGGCCAATGCCACGGATATCTATCATGTATGCTTCGGATATGAGAGTATATTTATGTTATGTGTGGCTATACGTATGTATGTACTGTTATTATTATTAACTATCCCGTGGGTGATTATTATATGTGTGTTTATGTAGATGACTGTATGTGTGTAGTATGTGTGGTAGGTTATGTGCAGCTTGGTGGCGCTTAACTGCTCTTACAACACACCTTCATACCCTACTGCACCTCTGGTAACCGTCATTTCGGAAATGCTCATAACCTCAATACTAGTTTAGTGTATGTTGTGTGTGTATATGTATGTAGGCGTTGTTAATACGTATTGATATGTGTGTCCCAATAATATCGTATGTAGGCCATGTTGCCACGCTATGGCGCGGCTTGCTCGCTCATACAACACCTTCACCCTACTTCACTCCACTTCGAGTAATGTCCAATCTCGATACAGATACTTAGTTTATGTATGTATGTGTCTCATATGCTAATCTATGTCTCGC